>JACSZP010021433.1:0-13588 GCA_016161895.1 Pinna nobilis
TTGCTTTAAACGTAATGGAGGAAGCACTAAGATTCGCTTGAAGTCCTTTGTTAAGTAATAATTCTCATTCAGTTATTGAAAATCTGGAATTTGTAGGCCTACGGCCCCCATCGTCTTGTCATTGTTTATTCAAGCTGTGCTAATTGAATAGGATTTATCTATGGAATATTTTCTGCTCAAGAGCATTTATGAGTATACTGTAACCATAAAACAGTGTACAATGTATATATTAGTTATGCCTGGGGGAGGGGGCTAACATGTTTCAATAGGCAATGGGTTTTGAGATGCGGTGTAGTTTTGCATTTTCTGATTGAAAATCTGTATATATGACATGCATTGGCGGATCCAGAGGGGGCGGGGGCCGACCCCCCCCCCCCTTTGGCGATCAATTTTTTTTTTTGGAGAGAGAGAGAGTTGTATACAATTGTGAATGGGGTGAATTCGCATGCGGTTGAATGGGATCTTGGTACATTTTTTCCGCTTCACCTAAATTTTAATCCAGTTTCAGGTTTCAGCTTCTTAATTGGTCGTGTTTGCCTTTTCATCCTTGGTCGTATAAGAAAGGGGGTCGATAAATGCTAAATTATATATTGAATCCTTATGTTGTATATTAGAACAAATCCAATCCAATTTATCACACAGTACCCGAAAATACATCAATCAACATTCGGATTTTGTTTCACGCGGTATTCAAGGGTTAGGGCCTCGAGACATTCATAGGCTGATTTGAGAACATGAAGGTGCAGTTTTACTGAGGTTTCGATTATTTAACAAAATTAATTTTGTCGTTATGTGTTTATTACAATTGTTCATTAAATATTCCATAGGAGGTCGAGTTGAAATACAATTCACATTCTTTGTGTTCTGTATAGTGGCGGCATCCTCAATTTAAAAAAAAAAAGATGTTTGGGTTGTTGTAGTATGTCTTTCAGTCGAGAATCATGGTAAAGTTTATCTAAATATAGTAAATTGAACTTTCTTGGTCGAGTTTCGGAATTATCTGTAACAGTGATTTATTTGTAGGCCTACCTATTTCGCTTGCTTGATACACAAATTTTAATCAAAGTTTTTGTGATTTTGTGTCCTGAATGGCATTTGTTTTATTTGAGGTATCTTTTTGACTGACTGGCAGTAATTTTGTTGTTACCTGAGGTTGTGACTTGCCCAACTTCCCCAACGCGAAGGAACAATTTTTTTTTATGGCTGTTCATATTTTCTCCGTAGTTTGAGAAAATGTGTTTGTGTTGAGTTTGGTCGCTGAACCCAAATAAATCATCCAGCGATGTATTACCATTTGCCGTTTTGTTGTTCACTGGTTGTTTGACGTAACACGTAAAAATATTTTTCACTTAGATGGAGACGTCCCCTTATGCCGACGGAAAGATATAGGCCAATACAAATTTGGCCAATGCTCAGCACTTACGGTCATTGTACAGTAAGGTTTCTTTATCGTGCCGATACCTACTATGACACGGGACAGTTTTACTGACTCGTATGAAAAACAGTTCCAAACAGCTGCCTCTGTCGAGCGGATTCCAACCCAGACCTCTCAATCTGAAAGAGAAAACGCTAACCACGGAGCCACAATGGCTCTGTTGTCGGCTTTACACCTGGGCCCAAAGTAACCAAAATATCTCAAGATCAAACTCAATACTCAGCTCAACTTTTTTTCACTATATATGAAATAAGTATACACGTGCAAATAATTTTAGTGTTTAATGCATTTTAGTGTGTGTATTTACAACATTTTTTCGTAAAATTTTGTGGATTTTCCTAAAAAAAAGAATCAAAATTTCTATGCCAAAAATGAAAAATTTAACGCAGATTTTTTCATGATCACACAGACATATTAACCGTCACAAATTTAAAGTCTTACTCAAGTTGTACTTGGTGACTTCGGAGACAAATTTTGCTGTAAAAATTAATAAAAACTTGTGAGCTTCCGGGGGCAACACCCCCTGGACCCCCATTAAAATTTAAACAAGATACGGTTTGACGTAAATTGATTTACACAAAAGTATGCTATTAAAAAGTGTAACAATGCATAAGCTCCCGGGGGCTACACCCCAACCCCTGGACTGCCGCTGAGTATCTCCAGAGGACTTAAGCCCAGCATATCAATATTTTATACGCAATTGAACCTTAAAGAAAAAGAAGGTGACGGAATTTAAGGGGAAAAATCCGACCCCTCCTTTGAAAAAAAATTAATTTCTGGATCCGCCAATGGACATCCAACTCATACTGTTTTTTAAAAGTAGAATGGTCAGTGCTCTTAAAACGAGCCCGGCTCTCAGTACTATTCAGTACATTGATTTGTTTTAAATATCGAGCTCTGGAATAGCTGGTGTCTCTGTAAAAAACTTAGGTTTCTCGTGACCAAGATATGACTCAAAAACGTCTTGTGCGCCAGGCAGACGAGGCAACCGATGAGATCTGTAGAAAATGTTCGGACCAATACAATGAAATGATAGATGAACAAGAGTGATTAGTAGTACAGTTTAAGTTCCATCTTGTCCTGTATAAGTTTACCATCTTAGCATTCAAAAACTTTGATAGAGTCTGGAATGTTTTCAAATTATTATTCAATCTAGGGACATATTCTTTGTTATTTTATAACTACATTACATATGAGCTATGTTGATTTCTTTCATATATCACTTGAAATAAGTCACCGAGTTGCTAAAATCCGCCTCTACCACACTGCATCATCATATTTTGTATTTAACAGTGTCTTCATATATAGAGGAAATAAGATAAACAGAACGTTTACTTATGATAATGCCTTTTAACTCCTTCTAGAGCGATGGTCGCCTTTAACAGGAAGTTTATTTATGATATATGCCTTTACCTCCTTCTAGAGCGATGATCGCCTTAAAAAGGAAGTTTACTTATGATAAATGCCTTTTACTTCCTTCTAGAGCGATGGTCGTCTTAACAGGAAGTTTATTTATGATAAATGCCTTTACCTCCTTCTAGAGCGACGATCGCCTTAAACAGGAAGTTTACTTATGATAAATGCCTTTTACTTCCTTCTAAAGCGATGGTCGTCTTAACAGGAAGTTTATTTATGATAAATGCCTTTACCTCCTTCTAGAGCGATGGGCGCCTTAAAAAGGAAGTTTACTTATGATAAATGCCTTTTACAACCTTCTAGAGCGATGATCGCCTTAAACAGGAAGTTTACTTATGATACATGCCTTTTAACTCCTTCTAGAGCGATGGTCGCCTTTAACAGGAAGTTTATTTATGATAAATGCCTTTACCTCCTTCTAGAACGATAATTGCCTTAAACAGGAAGTTTACTTATGATACATGCCTTTTAACTCCTTCTAGAGCGATGGTCGTCTTAACAGGAAGTTTATTTATGATAAATGCCTTTACCTCCTTCTAGAGCGACGATCGCTTTAAACAGGAAGTTTACTTGTGATAAATGCCTTTTACTTCCTTCTAAAGCGATGGTCGTCTTAACAGGAAGTTTATTTATGATAAATGCCTTTACCTCCTTCTAGAGCGATGATCGCCTTAAAAAGGAAGTTTACTTATGATAAATGCCTTTTACTTCCTTCTAGAGCGATGATCGCCTTAAACAGGAAGTTTACTTATGATACATGCCTTTTAACTCCTTCTAGAGCGATGGTCGCCTTTAACAAGAAGTTTGTTTATGATAAATGTCTTTACCTTCTTCTAGAGCGACGATCGCCTTAAACAGGAAGTTTACTTATGATAAATGCCTTTTACATCCTTCTAGAGCGATGGTCGTCTTAACAGGAAGTTTATTTATGATAAATGCCTTTACTTCCTTCTAGAGCGATGATCGTCTTAAACAGGAAGTTTACTTATGATAAATGCCTTTTTCCTCCTTCTAGAGCGATGGTCGTCTTAAACAGCAAGTTTACTTATGATAATGCCTTTAACTTCCTTCTTGAGCGATGGTCGCCTTAAACAGGAAGTTTACTTATGGTAAATGTCTTTTATTTCCTTCTAGAGCGATGGTCGCGTTAAACAGGAATTCTTTATGATAAATGCCTTTTATTTCCTTCTAGAGCGATGGTCGCTTTAAACAGGAAGTTTACTTATATAACATGCATTTTACCTCCTTCTAGAGCGATGGTCGCGTTAAACAGGAAGTTTCCTTATGATACATGCCTTTAACCTCATTATAAAGCGATGGTTGCCTTAAGCAGTAAGTTTACTTATGATAGATGCCTTTTACCTCCCTCTAGAGCGATGGTCGCGTTATGCAGCAAGTTTACTTATGAAACATGCCTTTTACCTCCTAGAGCGATGGTCGCCCTAAGCAGCAAGTTTACTTATGATAATGCCTTTTACCTCGATGCTTATAAAGCAATGGTCGCCTTAAGCAGCAAGTTTACTAATGAAACATGCCTTTTACCTCCTTATAAAGCAATGATCGCCTTAAACAGGAAGTTTACTTATGATAATGCCTTTTACCTCCTTCTAGAGCAATGGTCGCCTAAAACAGCAAGTTTAGTTATGATATATGTCTTTTACCTCCTTCTAGAGCAATGGTCGCCTTTAAACAGGAAGTTTATCTATGATAAATGCCTTTTATTTCCTTCTAGAGCGATGGTCGCCTTAAACAGGAAGTTTACTTATGATACATGTCTTTTATCTCCTTCTAGAGCGATGGTCGCCTTAAACAGGAAGTTTAGTGTTCGGTTTTCAGTTTTGGTAGGTTTGACCTTTGATATGAAGGTAATGTAAACCAAGGGCACATTCAAGAACTGGTCTGGGGCAAAAACGATTACTCATTTCATTTGAATATGTTCTTAGCATCGATCAAAATTTTCTGAAATATGAAACGCTAGATGTCGCTGCGATCAGATTGAAGTAATTGCTCTATCGTATCAACAACGACGGCAGAATTCCGTTTGCTTTAAGTATTAGATTCTAAATACAATACAATTGAAGAAAAGGGTGTAGCCCTGGAAACCAAATATCGCTGAATAAATTACAATAAATCACGCACAATGGATAATATGTCATATTTTTGCATTACATTTGTTAGTGTGAAGGACGTCTGATAACTAAAAATTTTTTTTTTCAGAACCATGACCTGTGTAGAGTAAAGAAATCAGACGTTTGAAAAAGTAAAACAGCTTGCGAATTTTATGTGAAAACTGTTACTGTAAAACACGTTTTACGAAACATTTGCTATTCGTCAGAACACCTGTCTTGTTCTCTAAACAGTATCTATGGAGGATTCTTGCAGTAACAGTCGAAGGATGGTTACGAACTGTTCCGCTATATGTTATGCATGTTTGACGATCGACAAAATTTATAACAAAGAGGAAATATACACTCTACATTCTAAACCGGTTCCTATACATTCTATACATTGTTTACAGCGCATGGAAAAAATGAAAGGTGAAACGAAACAAAAAGCTTTGCGAGAGCCACTGTAAAGTTAGCATCTGTTTGTGGATGCATTACTGCTGAAGGCTGAAAGAAGAGAGTTGAAAGAATGAACAAAATTGGTATAAAATGATTTGTTGCGATTTTGAAGGGTTGAATTTCGATTTATTCGTTTAATTTCGATTTATTTAGTATCATTTGATTTATTTGATATAAGGTTTAGGTGGCCATTTTTTCACTGTCTTAACGACATTCAACCTCCTACACTCTCTTTGATACCCGGAATTGTTGACCAACTTCCGGCACAGAAGATCATATGCACCATGTCTAATGGAAATCCGTCAGGGAGTTGTTATCAATTATCTTAATTTCTTATAAGGGGATGCTTACTTCTTCTAGACACCTGATCCCACCTCTGGTGTTTGCACATCTTTTTAGTTTGTGCACCTTATAGGAATTTGGAGATCGATCAATATTCGTAACCTTGACCTTTTCACGTTAAAATATATAATTAGATATAATCAATATAGTTTGTCTTTTACTTTTATGTGTGTGAAGTTGGCAGCGCAATCGCCAATCGACATTCATCATAATATTGAGAAATTCGAATGTCTAGCTAGACATTCGACATTCAGCAGCACATTCAAATTTAAGTTATAATAATGAGAAATGCGAATGTCTAGCTAGACATTCGATATTCAGCAGCGCATTCGAAGTTAAGCTATAATAATGAGACATTCGAATGTCTAGCTAGACATTCGACATTCAGCAGCGCATTCAAATTTAAGTTATAATAATGAGAAATGCGAATGTCTAGCTAGACATTTGACATTCACCAGTGCATTCAAATTTAAGTTATAATAATGAGAAATGCGAATGTCTAGCTAGGAAATTTGAATGCTTAGCTCGGCATTCGATATTCAGCAGCGCATTCGATGATGGGACATTCGGATGTTTAGCTTGGCATTCGATATTCAGCAGCACATTCGATGTAAGGGCAATACAGTAGGCGTAATTATGGAAAATTCGAATGTCTAGCTAGACATTCGACATTCAGCAGCACATTCAAATTTAAGTTATAATAATGAGAATTGCGAATGTTAAGCTAGGAAATTCGACATTCAGCAGCCAATTCGATGATAGGACTATACGTCAAGTGTAATAATGAGAAATTCGAATGTATGATTGTCTATCTATCTATCTATCTATCTATCTATCTGTCTGTCTGTCTGTCTATCTGTCTATCTGCGTTGTGTTATTATTTATTGATGAATTTGCCGTACATCAGAAAATACAGTTAGGGTTTACTTTTCGAGAAATGAATGTGGCTCTTAGAAGAGCCGTTCTTGAAGTGGCTCTCCACTGTTGTCTGTAATCGAATGTGTAGACCTCCATATCATCTGTTACGATTTGGTCTCTGACGAATCCCGACGGCTGGCTTGCCTGCTCGACCCGGCTCTCGGTCTCGGAGGTCAAGACATTCAATTACAGACAACAGAGGAGAGCCACTTCAAGAAAGGCTCCTCTAAGAGCCATATCAATTTCTCGAAAAGTAAACCCTTACGGTTTTAAAATTCATCAATAAATAATAACATAACGGATGACAGATAGATAGATAGATAGTTAGATAGATAGAGAATCATAAATTCGAATTTCTCATTATTACACTTTACGTATAGTCCTATCATCGAATGTGCTGCTGAATGTCGAATGTCTAGCTAGACATTCGAATTTATTATTATTATAACTTAAATTTGAATGTGCTGCTGAATGTCAAATGTCTAGCTAGACATTCGAATTTCACATTATTACGCCTACTGCATTGCCCTTACATCGAATATGCTGCTGAATATCGAATGCTAAGCTAAACATTCGAATTTCCCATTATTACACCTGCCATATTGTTCTATTATCGAATGTGCTGCTGAATATCGAATACCGAGCTAAGCATTCGAACTTTCCCATTTATACGCTTGCCATAGGCATTCGCATCTCTCATTATTATAACTTAAATTTGAATGCGCTGCTGAATGTCGAACGTCTAGCTAGATATTCGAATTTCCCATTATTACGCCTACTATATAGCCCTTATATCGAATGCGCTGGTGAATATCGAATGCCAAGCAAAGCATTCGAATTCCCCAATACTACGCTTATCATATTGCCCTATCATCGAATGTGCTTCTCTAGCTAGACATTCGCATTTCTCATTATTATAACTTAAATTTGAATGTGCTGCTGAATGTCGAATGTCTAGCTAGAAATTCGCATTTCTCATTATTATAACTTAAATTTGAATGCGCTGCTGAATGTCGAATGTCTAGCTAGACATTCGCATTTCTCATTATCATAACTTAAATTTGAATGCACTGCTGAATTACGAATGTCTAGCTAGACATTCGCATTTCTCATTATTATTGCTTAAATTTGAATGCGCTGCTGAATGTCGAATGACTAGCTAGACATTCGCATTTCTCATTATTATAACCTAAGTTTGAACGCGCTGCTGAATGTCGAATGTCTAGCTAGACATTCGCATTTCTCATTATTATTACTTAAATTTGAATGCGCTGCTGAATGTCGAATGTCTAGCTAGATATTTTCTCATAATTATAACCTTAATTTGAACGCGCTGCTGAATGTCGAATGTCTAGCTAGACATTCGCATTTCTCATTATTATAACTTAAATTTGAATGCGCTGCTGAATGTCGAATGTCTAGCTAGACATTCGCATCTCTTATTATTATAACTTAAATTTATATGCGCTGCAGAATGTTGAATGTCTGGCTAGACATTCGCATTTCTCATTATTATAACTTGAATACGCTTCTGGCGAATTTCTGAGTATAATGTTGAATGTCGAATGTCGATTGGCGACTGCGCTGCCAAATTCATGCACATTTTACTTTTTACAATGCATTGGAAATGTTCACAATTTTAGGTTTTGTTTTATAATATTTATTGCTCCCTGCTTTTCAGTCAGTCAACAAAAACAACAAAAGGAACGTTGAAGATATATTCCAAAATCAAAAATCAAACGACAGACAACATCACAACCAAAACAAATGAGGCAATACCGCAAACAGTAATCCGCACAACTCATAAAACTAATTTAGAGTAACACAAACCCGCATAAATGGGGTGGTGGCAACGCGGATGCTCTTGAAGGGTAAGTAGCTCCTGCGCCACTCGTGGCACCCGTCGTGACGCATGTTTAAAAGATGACTTATGTACTGGATGATCACAGCTACAAGTTTATCCGAATATAGAATATCGAGCTTTCAAAATGAATTTGCAAATTTCTTCATTATATAAAAATCAATCGTGGCGGTTCCGAATCCAAGGTGAATACATACGTCGTTAACTTCTGCAAAACTATTTCAAACTTACTTGATATAAAAGGAGCTGATACATACACTTTTTAAAAATAAAACCAAAAACAAGCTTGTTGTCCAATTTGCCTTTTATCTGTTGAGACTTTCTTTTAAAAACAACATTTTTTAAAGAACGAAGGGAAGGATATTATAAATATCCAGCATTGCATTGGTGTCTGGTCTCATATCAGGAGACCACCATGGCCTAGTGGTTAGCGCGTTTGGCTTTGAATCGAGGGGTTCTGAGTTCGATCCCAACCGAAGTCGCGGCTGGCTCTCCCCGTCTTCGGATGCGACCGTACAAACCGCGGTCCCGTATCACAGTAGATGTTGGAACCTTAAAGAAACCTCCATGCTCTGCGGCCGTAAGTGCCGAGCATAGGCAAATGTTGTCGCCCTTCACCGGTACACGGAGCTTACATTATATGAAGTGAAAGTTCTTGAGTTGGACGTTAAACAACAGTGTAACCAATTTAGCAATTCCTTTTAAGATATCATAAGATATTTTTTCGAAAGGAAAAGTGAGCTAGACTCAAAAAGATATATTTTGAAGTAAACATTGATTTATTTTCAACTTGTTCATAAAGGCCGGGTTTAGCAAAAATAATTCTAAAAACTCTTTCTTCGACTCATTATTAAGGGTAAAGGTATTAAACGAGGCTCTGTCAATATGCAGTGACAAATGTACGGGGAATAAGATTAGGTCAATACCTATTCAGATGTAAACTTAAGAGAATGGTGTCTCAGAAACCATCTCTGACAGATACGCTTGAATTTTCAAAACAACACGTTAGTTTTAAATCTGACAAAAAAAGAAGAAAAAAAAAAAAAACAAAAAAAAAACACCACTAACTGTTTGCACTCCATCCGGATGTTTTATCCGACCTTCGATTGGAATATTTCTATCTATAATGTCTGTAGGTGTTTATTAGAATTCCAGCATGTCTGAAAACATGAAGAACACAATGTCATGTTATAGTGCATCAACGACACATAATATAGTACATCTTAAATGTGTTCATATACAGTGTATATGAAGGATTGTTTTGCATTTGGTGTGGTTAATTGGTGTAAGAATGCAAGCGTATGTCGTAAAAAATATTTGAAGCACGAATAATTTTCAAAGAATGATTGCGTTCGTTTAAGAATTTTTTTTGCATTTCCCTTGTTTTACACTTCGTGCTTCACAGAATTTTTCCTACGCTCCGTTGCGGTCATGTCCCAATTAAAAAGAGAAATGCAAACAATGCTTATATTTACATATCCAGTTTCTCATTTTCTATTTAACTGTTGTACGCTGTGACCGCCTCTTCATCAGATTATTTCCCTTTTTGGGGGGGGGGGGGCGTTCGTAATTTGTAACAGCTTAGTAGCTGTCGGGTGAGGGAAGTCGTTCCTTTTTCCTGTCCTTATATATTGAAAAATATCAAGATTGACTTTTTTTCTCCACACCATTTTGATGGAAACTATTTATTTGAAAAACCTGAATTACTGTCATTCGGTCTTTTTCTCATTTCTAATTTTCCGTCCCTGGGGTTCCACCATCCGGTGGCGGAGAGTAAACTGGGTCAGATGTAAACTGCCAATGGCAGCGACAACGTGGTTGGAAACACCGTTGGCCTACTGGTCAACCGATTTCAATATTTACTTGTGAATTCCGGCACTTTATCAAAGGAATATACCACAGAAAGAATAACTGAAAAATAAGCTCTGTAGGCGTAATTATAATGCCTGTTTTCATCAGCTGATCAATCCGTTGACTGAAGATTCGTACTAAGCCGGTGCTTTAGGCTAGTTTCTATGTCAAAAAGCTCGAGCTCATCATTAAAATAGGCCACAATATCATCTGCTTCTACGATGTCATCAATGAAAAACATTTTCTCGGCTTAACATCATAAATGTTTACGCATAGCCCCGACATGACGAGAAAGTCGTACTGTAACGTAGCCAGCAGACGAACAAAATCGGAACAAAATGACGGAGCCTAGACTGAGTGGCTGAGTCTGTCAAAGGGGTTTTACCTTGTAATATTTTTTATGCTCGTTAAGAAAAAAAAAATTAATTTATGATTTCTATTTATTCATTCATGTTCAAATTTCAGAGGCTTGTGTTTACAAAACCTTTAATATAAAAATATATACATGTCTGTAAATAGAAAGGGTTTCACCGATATTCATTTATTCATCGTCAACTTAAAGTAAAGCGGTTTGCTTCGATAAAGCTCACCCGCCACACTGCAGTTTATTGAAATAAAAACATACTCGTACAATATAGGTGCAATGAAGGAAATTACAGTCGGTATTAAAATATACACCCATCAACCTCAAAAAATGCTAAATAATCCTTATATTTAAATATTTTCTCATTTCTCTGTTTACCTGCAGTCCGTTTGCATCCGTTAATTCCTCAGACAAATTTGCTTTTCGGCGGGGGGGAGGGGGGGGGGTATCTTATCATGTAACAGCTTATCAATTGTCCAATAAGAGAAGTAGTTCCTATTTTTTTCCTGAGATACTGACAAAGATGAAGGTTTTCTTTCTCTCCTCCACACCATTTTGATGGAAACAATTGATTTGAAAAATCTTAATCACATGCATCCGCTGTTTGTCAGTTCTAATATTCCACCGTCTGGTGGCGGAGAGTTAACTGTGTCAGAAGTAAAATGCCAATGACGGCGACAACGTGACTGGAAACACGGTAGGCCTTCTGGTCAACTGATTTTAGCATTTACTCTTGAATTCCGATTCTTTATCAAGGGAATACACCACAGAAAGTTGGAGAGTAACTTAAAATGAGGAAGGCAAGTATTTCTTGTTCTTGACAATTGAAAATATCCACTGTAAGCATATTTGTAATGTTTGTTTTGATCGGCGGATCAATCCGTTGACTTGTAATTCGTACTAGGCTGGTGCTGATGGATAGTTTCTATATCAACAACTCGAGCTCATCACTGAAAATAGACTGCAGTATTTTCTGCTTTACCGGTGCCATAATTGAAAAACGGCTACCCGGCTGCGGACATCGTAAATGCCCGACTTGATGAGAAAGTCGTACTGTAACGTAGCCAGCATCTATTTGATATGTTACATACTAGACAATACTCGATACTCTACACAACAACATGGAAAAAAAACTCAAGATAGAGGGACGCGAATCTCGCAAAAATCAAAGAATGGGTTTAGGTGCTCCGGGAGATTACACAACTTCAGCCCGACGCTGGTTAAATAAAAGATTATTTTGCGACTTCTATATTGCCATTAACAGTAGAATATTTACAGCAATAATAAGGAAACTGATATCAAATGCAAACAATGAGATTGCAAAGAAAAAAAAATAAGGATATCAATATCAAGGTGATATCATTGACGTAGCTAATAACGATTACACGTATAAAAGTAATTAAAGATACAAATAGCATAAAGATTTCATCAAATGTTGTTGCTTATGGCAAACAATGACAAAGTAAATGATGGCTATTCATGAGAATATGTCGGTCTGAATTGCTTTGTTGTGTTTCTCTTAAAATCAGGTGTGCATTTCAAATCTAAGACGGACTGCATTACATTATCTGCAATTTCTAAGCATTTGCCTTTCATTTTAAACATGTTGTGCATGATTTCAATCAGACAAACATGCATCATGTATTACTACCTTATGAATACAATTAGCGAAATTTTTTTTCTTTGTTTAATTTCACGACTGAAAACATATTAAGTGAAATTTGCACGAGAATTTAGGGACAGCGATAGATAAATTAGATTGAAGTGTGAGTAATAACTATCGACATCCAGACGAAAATGAAGAAAAAAGGTTTTGATTTCAGACTAATGACATGGATTCAATCTGTCGTTGAGTATCGTTCTTCCTTTAATTCCACCGCTCGTTAATGACTTACTTTTCAGTGTCATGCAATCTGGAGTTAAAGAGATAATTAAACGTTTTTGTAGCACCAGAACTTCTGGATTTTGTTCCGCCCCTGCAGTGTAGTTTTACGCCGTAGAACAATGGCTTCCTTGACGTGGTAAAACTATCTTAATGAAATCAGGAAAAACACCAAGAAATCAGGCCTGCATTGTACTACCACTCTGGATTTGTACTAAGTCGTGAGTATCCGCTTAAGTGTCTTATTTTCCCACACTGAATTTCAAATACTCGGGTTGCATGAACTAGAGTATAATGAAAATCTCCCAGTATAGTTACTATTTAACCTTTTTGATGTATTTGGCAGAGTTTGATAACAAGGTATAATGAACTTAAAATAGATACCAGAAGTCCTATGATAACATCCCAAAGAGAATATCAAGTTTGCTTATTTGCACTAAGTTTCAAGTGTTTTGACACACAATTTGCTACTTCCATCCAGCTTTCATTTGCCAAGGTGTTAAGAACTGACTGGCTTCTCACATATTTTATCGATCTAATGTCCAATTTTAGAGCGAGGTATTCAAGGAACGTGCGAATACAGCGATAACGCTTATGTGAATATGACAACAATTTTAATGAATTGTTCAGCTATTGTACAACATTGTACACCCCAGTGATTGATTTTACACAAATACTGTAACAGTCGCGTGTCATAATTTACCGTCAAAATTCAAAGATGGCGGCGATCGAGAGAAACTTCAGCAAGTCGTGACACTAAATAAAATCATTAAAAAGAAAATAGGAAATACTTACCAGTGACTTAATATTTCGTCATTTCACCCTTAATCGTATTTCATTGACGAATTCTTATACTATCTCGCCGACTTGAATGATGTAAGGAACGGAAATGAACATATCAATATTAAAACCAAATATATACATATATATACACAAATTGTAATGTAAAATGTAG
>JACSZP010021434.1:0-14965 GCA_016161895.1 Pinna nobilis
GGCCGTCCCCGTCTTTCGGATGAGACAATAAAAACCGAGGTCCCGCGTCTTAGTAGGTGTTGGCACGTTAAAGAACCGTCCCTGCTCTACGGCCAGCAGTGCTGAGCACAGGCAAAACTTGTCGCCCTTCATCGGCACACGGTGATGTCTCCATATGAGTGAAATATTCTTGAGTGGGACGTTAAACAACAACAAAACAAAACAAAAAACAAATTCCAGGGGGGGGGGTTCCGGACCCCATGACAACCCCCACTCTAGATCCGCGCATGATTTATCTTAACATCCGACACAACATTAAACACAACTCTTCAGGTGAGATTGAAATTTTCAAACCTCGAAGAATAAGGTATGTACATGTATATCGAGGTGATTTTTTTGTTTGTTGCGATGATGAAAAAAAGTGAAATCAATTTGATACAGATACAGATGAAGAATACACATCCATGTTTTTGTTTTGTTGTTGTTTAACGTCCCACTCAAGAATATTTCACTCATATGGAGACGTCACCGTGTGCCGGTGAAGGGCGACAAATTTTGCCTGTGCTCGGCACTTATGGCTGTAGAGCAGGGAGGGTTCTTTAACGTGCCAACACCTACTGTGACACGGGACCTCAGTTTTTACTGTCTCATCCGAAGGACAGGGACGGCCAACCGCGGAGTGGGGCTGACGCAGCTCGAACACGATAACCATCTGGCCACGGAGGCCCCATTTTAAGTATGTATTTGCTGACATACATGTTGGAGGTAATTTTTAGTTGTTCAGATGCTTCCTTTAGCTGGATAATTTGCTTGTTTGTAAAGGCATATAGATTAACATGGCTCAGTGAGATGGGCTCAATCCTGACAGATCAGGGAAGATAACCACACAATGTATCAGCTCAGCTCAATATACAAGTAGAGGTAACCAGTCTATTGGACAATGTCATTACAATGATGCAACAGGACTCGAAATTAGCAGTGGTCTGCTGGCTCGTGGCCAGTAAATATTCCAATGGGCTAGTTAATTTCTCATCTGAACTGGCCCTGTTTTCCAGTAGAAATTCACAAAATGCTTATCTGTATGCTTATACTATGTCTATTTACCAGTAAATGTACCAACACATCATCTATTCCATTTATATCACATTTTCAAACTAAATTGGTGAAGACAGAGACTTTTTAAAGTTTTTTAACTGAGTGGGTTTTTTTTTTTCTTGTGGGCCAGTAGATTTTTGGTAAGACCAGTAGATTATTTAAGCTACTGGCCCTGTGGACAACGAATTGGCTAATTTCAAGCCCTATATAATAGAAATTACATGGTTATAATGATAGAGTGTTTTGTACAAAGCTATTTGTTTGTATGATATATCATACATTACATGTTTTTGACATATCATAATTTTGGCTGTCCCACAATGTATCAGTCAAATATACTTGGTTCATGTCAGGGTTCTTTTACACTAGATGATCTTATCAAAAGTTTGACATACTTCATCCCTTGTGAACCTCATAGAATCCAGATTCAAAAATAACTGACACATTTCTCTGAATTCTCACTAGCTTTTCACGGTTTCATTTTTTCATCAACAGATTTGTATGATTCATGTAGAACATTATTTCATTTTTTAATTTGAATTGAGTTTGTTGCAAGGTGCATTTTGACCTTCTTGCACTGGTGGAAGATTTTTGTATGCCAATTCTGGCTCTGGGTTTTGGTTTACATTTCTCTACACAAAAACACCAAAACCGGTCTTACTGTAGCCTAGACGATATTGATCCTCTGGGAGTCAGACACAAACATTATCATGGTGCAAGGACCCAATCCCTGACCATTAGAATTCAAGCATTTACAAGTAGTTAATAATGTATGAATAAAAGTTTTTATACAACTGGCAAACTTGGCAAATGGTTATCAAACTTTATTTGTCCGAATTAAAGTTTACAATATTCAAGGTAACCCATTTATCAGAGGAATCATCAATTTTCCTCTTCAAACTGAATCATTCCCCAAGCACTCAGCAAATAACCTCAAAATATCAGAAAATACAGTGGCATGGGCAGTGGGGAGTTGTTTTGGGGCGAAGCAAAAAAACAAAAGCATGTTTTGAAATTTGTTTTCATTACAAGCCTTTTGATTATGCAATAAACAAAATATAAAAGTGGTTTCAAAGTACATCAACTACTGTAGGCTACAGACAATTATTTCATTAGCAGCTTCAAATGTCCTAATGGTTGAACATCATGAAAAAAATATGGGGGCACATCCCCCCTTTTTTCCTTGGTTATTACACCTGAGATATGCACATTGTACTTTCTACATGTACTTCCACGACATTATGAGTACACGTGTAGGCCCTTTATGTAATTAAAAATAATGAGTGCTCTATAAATCTTGACATTTACGGACAAATTGGTCTACATTATTTAGAGTAATATATATATACATGTACCTGTACCAGTAAAAGTTCACCTACATTTTTAATGACATTCTAAATCATGCATAAGAAATGTGCAAAATGAATTTAAATAAGAAAGTCTGGAATCTGACATGCTTGAGTATACCCACTGACCTACATACTCGTGTTTGTAATAAATGACTGATTCTAACAAGTAACTTCCAAATAATACCTGTAAATATAAAAGGACATGTAGAAGATCCATGGAAAAACTATCTAAACATAATAAACAAAGTGAATATGTCTTAACAATGATTATCTGATTCAAACTATCACGTAGGTATGAAAACACATATACATGTACACTCTAGCCCTTAGACTGTACTGGCTGTCCAAGAGAAGGAGCTAAAAAGGTTCATATATGACAGATGGTCTCTTAATTCCAGTGTTTTTATTGGAAAAGCCAATTACAATGTAAGGAGTCATATTTAGATCACATAACTAGTGACATAAGACAAACAGGTCCTTTAATTCAGTGGGTCAGTAAGGCAGGTTAGACTGTATACAGTAATCAAATGCACAAGTATGTGCACACTTTAAGGTCATCCATGTAAAAACTGTTTGTCATCAAAGCTGTATTACATTGTATGACAGACTCGCTCAAGATCAGAGTGAGGTACATGTATGGTCACATCATGTATTGTGTACAGTACAGATGTACAGTGTACATAAAGTAGAGTTGGTTTGTAACGAATCGGCTTAAAACGAATTCAGTGCTATATAATGAAAAGGAATACATGTAAAATCCCCAAAAAGAATTACTATTTATATATCTATGTAGTCAGTTCTGATGGTTAAAACGAACCATGCCTATTACGTAGTCAAAAGCCAATCCCCTTTGACTTTGTTATAGATTCCACTGTATATAAAATTTTCAGAATAGAAAAAAACTAACTACAGTCAAACCTGTTTCAAGAGACCACCCAAGGGAAGGAGCAAAAAGGGTCACATATAACAGGTGGTCTCTTAATTCAGGTGATTTATAAATGTATTGGAAATCGATTTTGGGAACCTTGCATTTAGGTCACATAAGGCAGGTCTTCCTTTAATTCAGTGGGTTGCTAAGGCAGGTTAGACTGTACAAGTGTCTGCTTGTCGATTTCTTCAAAACTAAGGTTAATTTTGCACCACTGGATTTACCAGATTAGCCATTTTAATTATTAATGAAAGACTTCGGATGCAAAAACTCTACAGTTAGTGATGGAACTCATATTTACTGTCTTCCTTAAAAATAAGACCAATGGTTAAGTTTTCGATTAACATATACGTGTCGTTTGAAAATCGACTTTCACTTGTGAATTCGTTCTCGTTCAAATATGGTACTCAATAATTCACATCAACTAGGACAAGTATGGTCCAACTTAGGCCTATAAACTGTAAAGTCAAAATAAAATCCATAGTCCATGCTAAAACTAATGGATTTACAGAACCGTATGGTTGCATTTATTCACGGGGGATTGTATTTCGCTATGTTTGCATTTGAATAAAAATACTGTGAAAATAAATACCCATGAATATAATCCTCTAAGAAGTGTCGTAACGAATTAGAATGCAGCAAGTAATCACAGGTGACATATTGTTCATAGGGTTTATGCAAATAACAACCCGTGAAATTAAATGACTGCTGTGGAACTTTTCTTCAGAGATCCGTCCTTCTGCCATGGAAATGCGAACATTCAAGACAGGTGATCTCTCGTGACAGTTTATATTTATATGTATATATTTATGCAAATACATGTTTTCTTAGAAGCTGTCTATACTGACAAAAGATCGTTTCCGAAATGACGTTACGGACCTTTATCGACCATGAAACTTTCATCACCATGTGACAAAAATCTAGGCACATTTGGACAAAATGGCGAATTGAGATCTCGATTTAAAGCGGCTGTCGAACGACAGAAATGCATGAGACGTCCAAATTGCTTTTTTCAATAAAACAGACTTAATTAGACTTGCAGAAGCCGCCCACCCCCCGATATTAATTAAGAGTCAGAAGAGGGAGACTCCGAAATAGATTGTGAAATCAAAGGTGCGCTGAGGTTCAGGGAAATGACTAGATGAGAACAAATTATTTTTGTGATATAGTATCAAAAGAAAATACTCATTTACTAGTCCTTAAGTCTAATTTGTGGCCTAGCACCACGTACCAGGTCTTGTACTTATTTTACGTCTCCCCCTCACCATGATTTATTTCGTATTTGCCGCAAAGAAAATGCCTATATTTTTGGCAGGCACGTGAACAGGTGCATTATAATTTCGGAACCGTTCCGGATCTCAAAAATGTCCTATTGGTCTCTCTCATTCGCGGTTTTTAAAAACCGGTTCATTTGTGTAAGGTATACAAATACCTACTCGACATATGCTTGAACTTGAGGCTGGGGCATACGTGTGCCTGCACTGTTCGTCTGGGCTGTAAGGTAAGGACACTGCAACATCCAAGTAGAGTGGTGTATTGAACAGACAATTCCTGAAAGAAATCGAATAAAACTGTAAAAACCTCCGATTAAACTTTCACCCAAAATCCTTTACATATTCAAAGAAATATATCTGTAAACCAAGTAAGTAATAGACACAATCGCAAATTTAGATTTGTCTTTCTTTGTACGTTACAGATCTCAAAAGACCCAGTAAAACATTATTAAGTGCAGAGTATATGCAAAATTTGACGCCCTTAACTGGCATACGATGGCGTCACCATAAAAGTAAAAGATTCTTGAGTGGAGCGTTATACAATAATATAATACAAAACAATCAAGTAGCTGGAGATTAACAAAAATGATACTCACGATGATAATTGGCCGATGTAAGTACCAATCTGTGACCTTGAGCAGGAAGAGAATTTATAGGTATTCGATGCAATGGTCAAGCTAAGTTTAGAAGGGTCTGGTAAACTTCCGGCCATTAAGTTCATATTTGTTGCCGGACATGTCCATCCTGAATCGTGAGATGCCCCGACACTGTAACAAAATATAATTGAATGTAAAATTAATGCACTTGAATGATCCAAAAGAATAAAATGACCAATCAAGGATTTCCTGTTATTTCAACACGGTTGTAGTAAATGTCAAGGTCGTTTTAAAGAAAATCATCATCCAATCAAAACCTTTACATTTGTCTCATCTTGTTTCACTCTTTCAATAATAAATTTAACTGAGACTAGCTGCTAACTACAGGCGATTTAGCAATTATTTTATATATTATAAAGGGCAAAACGTGCCTAGTAATATCATAACGATTATCATAGAGAAGAAGATTTAAAGGTCAAATGTCAAAGATGCATACCTGTGGCCGAGCTCATGTGCTGAAATGTGTATAGCTATGGCGTTGTAGGTCTCTTCGTTGATTGACGAGGCATACGTGTTGCATACTCTTGACAGATAGGCGATTCCTATTGGAAAACAATATAGAGAAATAACAAAACAAGCGGAACAAACACCTGTCCTGGTATAAAACTTGCAACAAAGGACATAAAAAATAATTTGGTTTTCATTATTTTAGCCTATTCTAACCTCACAGATCAGACCAATTTCAGATAGTCATTTCGGTGGTCGTACGAGTGTGATCCGACTGTCTATGAAGTCTATAAATCCCACTTTAACTTAAAGGTCCCCAGGTAAAATATTTACAAAGCAAGGACAGCGTTTTTAGCTTTCTTCCCTGTTGGCATGAATAGAAAAAAGGTAAAAAAAAACCACTGTTTTATTCGCTAAAAGCTTATTTTTGTTAAATCACTGGACAGTATATGCTGGCAACAATTAAATACTACCGGTTGTTGTTGTTGCATTGTTGTTTAACTTCCCACTCAAGAATATTTCACTCATATGGAGACGTCACCGTGTGCCGGTGAAGGGCGACAAATTTGCCTGTGCTCGGCACTGCTGGTCGTAGAGTAGGGAGGGTTCTTTAACGTGCCAACACCTACTGTGACACGGGACCTCGGTTTTTACTATCTCATCAGAAATACAGGGACGGCCAGCCGTGGAGTGGCGCTGCGGGAATCGAACCCCGGATCAAAATTGAGTTGAGAATAAAGCTAGAAACAATAAGGATAGGTTTGTCATAAGAATCTATCGGCTATTTTCAATAGATGTAGATTTTCTTGTGTTTAATTACAGTGACTGTCTTTGGAAGAATCCAAAAAGACGGTCTTTTGGGGCACGTATTTTGACTACACAAGACAGGTAGTCCTTCAAAAAAATTGACAGTAGAAGGTACCAAGGGGACAATCAATGATTCAACAATCCAAAGAGAGACGGAACCATGGCTAAATAAAAGACAACACAAACAGCTATCAACATAACAAGACGTGTAAAACCGAAAAATAGAGTAACACGAACCCTAATTCAATGGGTCATCATAAGGTAGGTGAAACTGTACATAAATCTTGAATAATGTCATGCTATAGGTTATTGAATTAATACACAGAAAGATCTCAAAGGGCTTCAAATATCGATATACCCGTTATGTATTGCAATCAGGGAGATCAAGAGATGAGTAATAGCAAAGGTCCCAAAATTAACAACTATGCGGGCACTCACTTCCGATGAGTTTTACCGAAAAATACAATTTTCACTAAAGCGTCAGGCAATCGAACGGTTGCAGTCTTTTTATTTTGTCGAACTCAGGTGTCTTGCAACTTAAAAACTCTAACCAATCCCCTTGCTTCCCCAATGGTTTTTGCACCCATGGACAAATACCCTGGTGAACATGACATATTTACAGGTTTTTAGATTTGAATAGTAAGTGTTGTGGTGGTACTGTATATAGGGTTATTTTTCGCCCCATGTTTTTCTAGCCCTCATGTACTTAACAGGTTTGCGCCGTTTTCAATTCGCCTAGTCTCGTTGTAGAGGCATCCAATGAATTTACCGTTTCGGATTCGCCCAGTTTCGAATTTGCCCACTGACAATGACTGCAAAAGGGGCGAAAATAAAACGGGAGCGAAAATTCCCCTGTATACAGTATCGATACGGAAATATTCGCCTATCAAGTAATTTTTAACGGAGGTGTTCCCGCACCGTGCTGCCGTTGACTATCCGCAATCTTCCGATGATACGGTAAAAACCAACTTTCTACCATTACACACGTAAGTTTAAGTTTAAACTTTATTATTTTACAACGATTAACAAACAATTTGAAATAATTTATATTAATGTCTCTTGTTGTCTCTGATGTCGGCGTTTGGGGGTTCTTGCTGCGGGAAGAAACCGGAATACCCAGAGAAAACCCACGTGTCCGAGCTGGCGACCAACCCGGATTGTGTCCCCGTTCTTTCATTAGCATGACGCATTGATCAGAAATTTTACATGGAAACAAGTCTAGTTCAGTGGGAAAAACTGTAAGGCATAGTGAAAAATACCTTAAGCTAGATTACGATCTGATAGGCAACAGAGAGAGTGACAGTTTAAAACATATAGCGTATCGCTGTGTGAACGTATCATTTCAAACATCGGTTAACTTACCTATAGTTCTGCTATTGGAAGCTGATTCAGCAAGATTGTATCTGTATATTAGAAAAAGATATCAATAAATTAAATTCGAATCAATATACCCTTGTGTGTTAGAAAACGCAACAACTTAAAAAAAGAAAAAAGAAACCCCAAAAAACAAAACGAAACAAAAGAAAACAACAACAAATATCAACAAATTTAAAAAAAAAAAAAAACCACCACCACCCCCCAAAAAAAGATTACCGGTAGTCTGGTAAGATTTTTACTAACCAAATTTTAATTATGTCTGTAGTAAAAAAATCAATAATTAGGAGTCTTCAGCGAAGTCTTACAAAAAAGTGAGAGAGAGAAAAGAAGACAACATATTTATTTGAATGAGGATATCTTAAATTAAAGTCTACAAAACTTGTGTAAAATAAGAAATAAGATAATTTAGAAAATCAATTTTACCTCCCAGATTCAGATCTTGTGGCTAAATCTTTGAGTTTTCAAAAATACGATATCTCTCCAGCCGAAAGCTTTTCCGCCGACCCAAGCCCTCTGATTCATCCCTTTTCCTAATACTGTTCTCACCACTCATCATTTGGGTAAATATTTTGAAATAATAACCCTGTCGTCATATTGATTTCTAAATGAGTTTTTCTGGTGAATTTGGGCCCTGAACTGTATAAGTGGAACAAATTGCTTACATCACACCTAGCTGCAGTAGACGTACTATAAATGAATTCCGAATGAATCGAAACTCGGCTTTTTATAATATCTTACCCTGTGAACAGCGCCGTATGATCATGCGACGGAAGTGACGATTTCTGGCTGTTTGCCCACTGCGCAAAGTTCAGAAGAGTGTCTCCATCCGCGACCAAATTACCGCTAATAACATTATTCTCTGTCCAGTTAGATGCCTTCCTATCCTGAAAAATTACACAGATTAATTTAATTTATTTCCTTTTAATATATTCCAAAATAAACAAAAATCATACATCTCTGGATTTTCCCCATATCACGTACCGTTTTACGATTTTTGTAATATTGATTCAGTCAAGAAAGTCGAAATCCGGCTAATACTAGCGTAAAAAGGTGATAGTAATAATTACCAAGAGAGCAATCAAAATGCAAAAATAAAAAGCGGACAAAACCATGGCCAAAGCAAAAAGAGATAATATACATAGCAATCGACAGAATAAGACGTAACTTATCTTTACCTTTCCTACGGATTTGAGGTTTTTTAAATTGTTGACACATAGTTTGACAGAGAAAATCAGGTTATAATGTCTCATAAAAAAAAGAATCCCAGTCGCGCACCCACCGTGACTTCACTAGTAATCGCAAAAACGTTATGCCTCACACCATAGTTGTATCATTCCGCAAAGAAAGACCCCCCACCCCCCAAAAAAGAAGAAAAAAACAAAGAAAAAACCTAAAAAAAACCAACAAACCAAAGCAATAAAAAAAAACCAAAAAAATCAAATCAAGAGACAAAAAAAGAAAAAACAAAACAAAAACAAAAAAACAAAAAAACAAAAAAAAAAAAACAAAAAAGAAAAAAAGATGATAATAATAAATAAATAATAAAAACCAAAACCAACACAGACAATAAAACAGCAGAAAAGAAAAAAAAACATGAAAAAATAATTAGATAAACCATTAAAGCAAAGTAAGAAACAGCAAATTTTCCACAATCAAAATAGACATTTGACGTTATTCATTTATCATAATTGTCTGCTCGCAATAACAAGTTTTGTAGACAAGACATGTATGGAAAGTATGTGCTTACCATGGCCAATACAAGCCCTGCAATGGCTACACGAAGGTCTCCCTGTGGAGTCTGTGCCGTCTTGAACCGAGTATCGATCTGAAATAAAAAGAGGTCAAATCTTAAGTTGTCAACATATTTACTGACCCTGTTATTTATAATTATACATTTGTGATCAACGTGTTTCAAAACTATTGTTTCTACAACGGGTAAACAGTTTTGCCAGTTCAACGTATAGGTCCTCTGACTGAAAATAATTTGTTTTGTCATCGCCTCTTTTAGGGATCCCTAGATTGTGATGAATCTGTCTGTATATTGACGGTATTTGACCGTTATTAGAACAGACCATGCCTGGTAGTTAGGCTATACAAGCAAATACATTTAGTGCAATTTATAATTTAAAAAATGCCTTATCTAAAGTAGGTAAATCAAGCAATGTTTTATCAGCAAGGAAAAAACTACGACGGTGCATTATTTGTTTGTTTTTTCAGTCCCCGTAAACTTTAATTTTCATATGTAGCGCGGCAAGATAAATTGTACCCAAATGCGGTGTAATGTAATGTTCAGAAATATGACTTCAGTATGATATAAAACCCGAAAACTGCACTTTATCATTTTGAAATCCACATAAAATTGGCAAAAACTCAACTGTAACCGTAAGGAGTATACATGTTCAATTTCAGTGTTCTGTTAAGGAGGATAATAGCTATGGCATCAGACAAAAATCTGAATTTGGCTTGAGTACCCAATTTGGGCTAATATTCTCCTGGGCGGTCATATATTTGTAACGAAACACAGCTATGACAATTTTTTTAGAGAAACCATGGGATTTGTTTTAGGCATGTTTTTTTAGTATCATGTATGTTTGAATATCAATAAAGATCATAAATATGAATCCTTCGTTGACCTCTGTATTAAATATCTACTCAGTTTTTAGAGGACGTATTTTCCAAGGATGAAAATATTTTTCTAATTATACGTTTACATAAGGCAAGATCATGCACTCAATTTTTTCCAACCATTAAGACAAGGAGAAAAGAATGAGTTGATCTCGCGATAAAAATCACCTAGCCTATAGTGGCTTGAAACTGCTGTATACAGATACATTTTCGTACCTGTTTTATTTTCGTCAGTGGGCGAATATAAAATTGGGCGACAAGACTGCGCGAATTTAAAACGGGGCGAAACTGTGTGAAAATGCATTAGGGCGACAATAACTCTGTACACAGTACTTGTATGACCTAACTTTAAAGACAAACTATTCTAGGCAAAGATGAAAGGAAGTGAATCCAAATAGGTTGTAGTTGAATGGTCATTTAGAGATTAATATTGAGCATGATTAATTTAAATAGTAATAATCTAAAGAAAACTTCAACATTTTGAAAAACAAATGAAACTGGATAAAGCAATAAAAAATTCCATAAAAACTCACTCCCTCATCTGTAGAATATTTTAACATGTTTATCATGAAACAAATTTCCAATTATAGCATTCATCTTTCATATGTATTTACCATGGGTTAATTCTCGAAGGACTTTATTTTGGCGAGTCGTCGCATCTTCGAGTTTTGCTCACACAATTGTTTTGCAGGCTTGAATCAGAGCGTAACGGGATTAAATTGAATTGTTTGAGACGACTTGGTAAGAGTACCAAGCTAGCAGAGTCTCACTTTCTTCTGTAAAACACTGAATAGACGATTTTCACCCCTATTCACCGACATCGGTTTCC
The DNA here is from genome assembly GCA_016161895.1 of Pinna nobilis. Taxonomy (NCBI): domain Eukaryota; kingdom Metazoa; phylum Mollusca; class Bivalvia; order Pterioida; family Pinnidae; genus Pinna; species Pinna nobilis. The sequence goes on from JACSZP010021434.1 coordinate 11,367, forward strand.
TCCATTTTACCAGAACGTGGCTTAATCTACTTCCGTTCCTACTGATGTCCTTAAGTATCAATTTGCGTTGAAGCCACGACCTTATGTTAAATACGAAACATCCTAACCACAGGTTTTTAACATCGGGGTGATAGACCGTGAAACAGTGCTACCTGATTTATGTGACATAAATGTATGCTTCTAAAATGTTATCTCTATCTAATCACCCGAATTAAGGGACCACTTGTTATAAATACATCTTTCTTGGACAATCTCTTTAAACAGTTTAGACTACGTTTTATTTATCTGAGTAGCAAATCTACCAAATTACGCCAAAATAATATTCTTGCAAAAACAAAATGGATTTTTAAGTATTACGTTTCACTTCAAATTTCATAGAGAAATACATCTTTCCAAAGTACAAATGCAAATTAAGTTCAATGTGTAATGTCTGATGACTGACACGACAACATAACGTGCAAGTGGAATCCAAAAAAATTGTTCTCTTAAATGCAATGAGTAATATACATCGACTCCATACCCCATTCACCAGGTAAAGATAATATTTCGTAATCGCATTCTTTGCTTCTTCATTTCTTTCCTCCTCTGTAGCCCCCGTCGTCATCGACTTCCATCTAAAACAAATTAATCTACTAATATCAATTTTTGAAAAAAGAATATGATACAAGATGTCTACAAATTGGAAAAGTAAGTTAGATTAACAAAACCATAAAAAACCCCCCCCCCCCCCCCCCCACCCCGCCGCAGTTTCCCTATCAAATATGGATACTCATTTATCTATATGCAATGTATATTCTAAAATAAATATTGTAAATACAGATCTCATGTTTGGTAAGTGATAATATTATCACAAATTTGAGAATTTTGACTAAGGTTCAAAACTTTTTACTTGTGGGAGTGTGTTAGCATATGCTAAATTTGTCATCTGTTCTCCGCCTCATACTTTTCCCTCTTATTTTGAAACATAAAGAGTACTAAGATTGTTGTTGTTGTTGTTGTGTTGTTGTTTAACGTCCCGCTCAAGAATATTTCACTCATACGGAGACGTCACCATGTGCCGGTGAAAGGCGACAAATTTAGCCTGTGTTCGGCACTGCTGGCCGTAGAGCAGGGAGGGTTCTTTATTGTGCCAACACCTACTGTGACACGGTACCTCGGTTTTAACTGTCTCATCCGAAAGACTGGGACGGCCAACCGCGGATTGGCGCTGCGGGAATCGAACCCCGGACCCCTCGGCTCGAAGTCGAACACGCTAACCACTCGGCCACGGAAGCCCCACCTCTGTTAGTACTAAGAATTCATATTGAGTCTATTTTAAAACACCAGGGAAGGCATATGCTTGCGATAAGGATCCGAGGACACGGCAGCATAAAACTTAAGAATTTACCTAAGTGAAGAATTTTACCAACTTCAGCTTTTCAACCAATCAGAATACAGTATTAAATGGAGTTGAGTAACTTATCTGGTTTAAGTTTCTCAAAACTTGACTACTTCAAAACTTTCTACTTCCAAAGTACTTACATTGCAAAATTTGCATAATCTATGCAAACGAGGTATTCCAAATAAAGTGTCGTTCCCTGTCTCTTTCGCCGATGTGTTGATCTTTTAGATTCTACAAAATAAAAGTTTTTTGCTCTTAATTCGCAGTTTTAATATTTTCTTTCTTTGGTTTTTCGTATTCTTTTACGCCATGTTTGATAATTTCTCAGTCAAATTGTGGCATCGAGTTTGAAAATATTATAGGAAAAAGTCATTACAAATTCACTCGGTTAAACATCGGCGGTATATTAAAATAAACACCTTGAAGAACTGCAAAACGAAACAGTGCCCCTTGTATGTATGTATGTTTGAATGCATGTATGTATGTATGTATGTATGTATGTATGTATGTATGTATGTATGTATGTATGTGTGTGTGTGTGTGTGTGTGTGTGTGCGCGTGCGTGCGTGCGTGCGTGTGTGCGTGCGTGCGTGCGTGCGTGCGTATGTATGTATGTATGTATGTATGTATGTATGTGTGTGTGTGTGTATGCATGCATGCATGCATGCATGTATGTATGTATGTATGTATGTATGTATGTATGTGTGTGTGTGTGTGTGTGTGTGTGTGTGCGTGCGTGCGTGCGTGCGTGCGTGCGTGTATGTATGTATGTATGTATGTATGTATGTATGCCACTTAGACCCAAACCTGTTTTGTCCGCTGTTCCTCGTTTCTTCCTTTCCTGAAAATAGAGAATCACGATTCCATTACCTCGACAAAATGAAAAACACACGCACTGAGTAAACAAATATTAAAGTCTTAATATATAATGATATAGTTTTACAATAAATTCCCAGTTTTAAGTGAGAACAAGTAATAAACATGTGAAATATGAAAAACTTATCACTAACTAATTACAATTATGGTGATGCTAAAGTGTTCCAAAGTAGGCCAAGTCCAAGGTCAAGGTCCCAAGGTAAGCAATTTATGGTAAACAACAGAAAGACTTTGTCACAAGAAATAATCATGTGAAATATAGAAGCCAAATCAATTAATATGCAGAAGATTTGACCAATGTTCAAATATTTGTGGAAAAACAGATCAACATACTAAGAAACGCTCAGACCAAAATCTATATGTCCACGAAACTTATTTTTTGGGGGCATAAAAATATCATACATTATAAAATATCTATAGATAATTGATATATACCAGAACCCTCAACGCCACGCAAAAATATAAAAATCAGGAATACCAAGGTATCAATCGACAGAACTTTAAGGAGACAATATTCAAATTTAGATAATTTTGAAAAAAAAACACGGACCTCTGAAAAACCAGAAGTGGGATCTGGTGCCATGGTGAGGGGAGTTAGCTCCCCTGCTGACCGATCAAACCAACCGCGTGCTCTTAGTTAAATTCAGATTAAGTAACTAAGAAAATAACTGAATCGAATTCACATAAAAAGTAAATGAAGTAAACATTGTTTACTCACACCTCCCACATCGGGTTCAACAATTTTGCAGCCCTACGGTGAGTTTTAGTGTAAGAAGATATCCATTTGCATAAGCCTCGTAACATTGACGCAGTATATTTCGCCCTTCATTCCTATATATCAAAATGGTATACTATTTTTTATGTCCAAGACCAGTGTATCACGGTCTGTAGTGATGAAAGGATGTACGGCAAGCGGGGTAATTTGACCACCCTATAATCAGCTATCCGAATTACAAATATTGAACAGAGATTGGTAACTTCGTTGTATTGTTCTTTAACGTCCCAATCAAAAACCTTTCATATATACGGACGTCACTGTGTGCCGGTGAAGGGCGACAAATTTTGTCTATGCTCGGCACGTATGACCGTATAGCAGGGAGGGTTCTTTAACGTGCTGACACCTACTGTGGCACGATACCTCGGTTTTTACTCTCTAATCCGAAAGACGGGGACAACAAACCGTAGCAGCGAACCCACTACCCCATGATAAAAAAGCAAGCTAACCACAAGGCAACGGAAAAGGATGAAAACATCACATTGCAAAAGGAGTAAATGAGAAAGTATTAAAATTGAAAAAAAAAAACTTTTAGAAATTAAACCTTACAGAATGTGGTGTAAGTAC
>JACSZP010021440.1:0-15145 GCA_016161895.1 Pinna nobilis
GAGTTATAGTGCGGAAACCATTTTCAAGGAACATAGTTTTGTGACCTTGACCTTTGACCTTCTGACCCCAAAATCAATAGGGATCCTCCTTGAGTCATAGGCAACCCATGTGTGAAGTATCAACTTTGTAGACCCATGGGTACTTGAGTTATGGTGCGGAATACATGGACAGACGGACGGACGGACGGACGGACGGACGGACAGACAGACAGACAGACAGACAGACAGACAGACAGACAGACAGACAGACATGGTGAATCCAGTATACCCCCCTACAACTTTGTTGGCGGGGGGGGGGTATAAATATTACCAAACAACTTGTAAAAGACTGCGGTATGGCATTAGACTTAATAATATGGAAGTTGTATGTACATGAAAGTTGGCATTCCAGTGGCAACAGAAATTCGCTGATCCCTTTGTTCAAGTGATCTACATCACATGGACGGCAAATTACTATGATCCTCTGGCTCACTTGAACTTGATCCCATGAACATCAGAAGATCATTGTGATCTGCAAGTTCACTTGAGCTATATCATATGGACTTCAGAAGATCAGAGTATTCTTGAGTTATATCCCACAGACTATGGGGAAAAAAGGATGATAGATGAAGATACCAAGGGGACATTCTAAATATAAAAATTGAAAAACAGACACCACCATGGCCAAAACAAAATGAGACAATAACACAAACAGTAATCCACATAACAAGATAAAGCCCAGTGATTCTCTTGTAGTTGAGCTCAATCCAACAGAGTGTACAACAGTGATGCCAAGATTCCAATGAGATGTGTACCACAGACAACTTACTGATACAGTACTACAATCCTCTGGTCCAGGTGTCTAGGTGCTGATTAATAGACAGGTGAAAATCACTATGATCTTCAAGTTCAGTGGAGTTAAGCCTCATGATTCACTTGAGCTATTTCTCAACCCCCCCCCCCCCTTCCCTACACAACATATGACTTCTGTTATTTTCAAATTGAAGCGAGCAATGGGAATTTGAAGATTTCGTTGAGCCTTAGGTTCAGTTGAGCTACATCTCATGGATAAAGGGAGGTTACTATGTCCCTCTGTCCACAATGAGCTAATTTCTATGGTAGCATGTGACAATAGATCATTCTCAGGGGTTCAAGTGAACTAAATAAAAATTGGGTTAGCGAATGTACAAACTTAGGATGAGAATATTAACATGCAAACCACTGGTCAATACCAGACGCTGATTACCATACCAAAGACAAGATGAATGACATAGGAAGGTCGATAACATAATCTATCGACTTCATCAACACAACACAAAGAAATGATGCAGTGCTATGTCATGAATATACAACAAAATACAGACTTTTGATAGAGATCAACCACTTATCATCGTATTGACCAGGGAGTTTTCTTTTTTTTCATAAGAATGATAGCTACAGACTTTAGCTATTATACAATGAAATTGAGTTATCCTTTTCCTACCAATCAAGATGTCTACAAAGTTCATACTTCAGATATATTCTAACAAAAGCTATTGAAATCATAAAAACAGTAGCATTCAATAGGGATGTTTTGATAGAATATACAATTATAGCATGGCAATTCATCAAATATTGTGTCATCGATAAAGAAATTTGCTCTTTGGAATATACAAGCTAAAGTAAAGTCTTTATTCTATCCATCTGTCTGTCTGTCTCTCTCTCTCTCTGTTCCCTCCTCTCTCTCTCTCCCCCTCTCTCTCTCTGTTCCCCCTCTCTCTCTCTCTGTTCCCCCCTCTCTCTCTCTCTCTCTCTCTCTCTCTCTCTCTCTCTCTCTTCCCCATTACATCAGGTAAAGGAATTTTAGGATATGAATTGTCTATCAACAAACCTTGAATTCATAGCTTTCTTGGATGTGAATACATGTCTTAACTACGTCACCGAGCCTCGGCTTGGCCTGCTCTGACAAGCATTCTTCCTCTTGTAGACCGCTGTCTGCCAGACTGACTTTCCCTGGTAAAAAATAGTAACCATGACAATAAGTATACAGTAATATAGTGAAAAATGAAAAAACAAACAAACTATCAATATCCTGAAATTTTAAAACTTGGTCCATGTGCATCTATTATACTAAGGACAATTAACAAGAGAAAGACATTAGAAGATAGATACGAGAAACAGAAGAGAATTAGCAATATTACAGAAACTCCATCTTGTTTGTTTCTTTCAAGTGTTCCATTATTCTGACTGTGATGATGGCCTAAATATAATGAAATTATATCAACTGTCAGTTTTCATTCCCATTTGTAAATCATTACTTGTAGTCAACACTGTTGAAAAACAAATTGAAACACATACAAAAATTATCGATGTTTAGAGTAATAAACAGTAATGCAATTGACAGTTAGATAATTCTCTGTAATAAACGCTTCTTTCCTCCTATTGATGTCTGCTGTGAAACACTCATGAATATCTCCAGCTTAAGATGAAAGCTATCCACAGTGGTGACAAAAAATAAATATCTAAGTGTTACTCAATTATTCAATTCAAGCTTGGTTTTATTTTTTTCTCCTCATAATTATTAAATCAATTCAGTTTTCCTACCAGAGGGAGAACATTAAATGCCAAGGAATTTTTGTGTTAAAACAACAAGGGGAAAAATTACGTTAATTTATCTATCAGACAATTGCAGCTGGCAGAACCATCTGACAAGTCAAATGTGATTTGACGTGTAATTTACATAATATAATGTGAGACTGTTCACTTTGAAACACAAAATTTTGATCTGCATTTCTCTCATCTAAAGACCACAGGTCAAATATTTCATTAAATCTGAATCTCTGTGTATGATTAAGAAGTTCCAGACCAACAATTGATCGTCACACAATAAAGTTTGATGCACATAAGAATTGTAAATTTAATTAAATTGCTATCAGGAATCTGATCTGAGTGGCATTTGGACGTTATCCGTTATTATTGTGAGAAGTTATTGCTGATATCTAAAACAATTCCGATCTGATTGTTTGATACGTCAATGTCTCCGAGTTGCCGCCTGAGGCTGAAGACCGTGTAGAATATCATCATGTGATTGGAGGGCTTGACCACAGCAATCATATCATCTGTTCAATATAGTGGACGCAGTGATGGTCAAAAAAAAAAAAAAAAGAATGGTGACCTTATGATAATATCCCATACAGAAGAGTATCTGTGTAACTAACCCTAATATAAGCATAGTGAATGAGCATTTTGCGCTTGGCTAAATTTTCCGAATTCAAAATATTGTTTAACCAATGGATAGACCAATATTGCCATAATATTTTCATTGTTTAGAAACAGAATTTTACTTTTGACTTTATTTCAGTTCTTGATAATATTCAGCCTAGGGTTGATATTTCACCAGATGAATAAATGTACATGTAATTGGGTCGTGGAAGCTGAAGCCTAAGGATAATCCAGGCTTAAATGTAATTAGGCTGGTATCCTACAGATTTCAGACCACCTCACATTAAACTTAATCAAGGGGCTTTGTATTTAATTAGGCTGGTATGTTATAGATTTCAGGCCACCTCATATTAAACTTAATCAGTGGAATTTTTATTTATTTTATTTTTATATATATATTTTTTTCGATAGCACAGATGCTCAGTAGAGTCTGGTACTCATTCACCTCTCCAGCAAACTTAAAACAAATCTGAGTTTGCTTTTGTCAATACTGTTAAAACCCGACTCCTGAGTTTGCCTACACAGTTAGGTCGTAACCATAGTGACCATATAGTACATACACCTCCACTTACACATGTTACACTATAGCTGGCTATTTGTGGTGTGAAGCCTGACATGTGACTAAGTCAACAACAGCTTGAAAATCTCTACCGTGAGAGAAAAAAAAAAGCATGACAAGCTCTTTATTGTAAAAATCAAAAGGACTATACAATTGTATTGATATGTTTTATTGAGCCTAACTGTCCTAGAAATTTGCAGTCCATCGTCTCTCTACTCTTATCTTCCAGGCTTGAGGTCTTTTCTGCTGAGCTACTTTAGCAAAAGAGTGTGGGCCTAAAGATCATAGGGTTCAGGGTTCAATTCCCAGTTACAGTAGGGAGGTTTTTTTCCCCCTCTACATAGGATGGAACAGTCAAAACCAACGTTCTGTGGTGTAGAATGGCTTTGCTTGTAAACCAATTTTGGAAGTTAGATACAGAGAGTCACTTAGCACAGCAGATATTGATGCAATTGTAAGCACCATACAAACATAACTGGGTGTTATACATCAGTTATACAGGGTACTAACTCAATTTTAAGCCATATTCTAATCCAGCAATGCTAAGGACCATACATCATGTAACATGAGCCCTATAACCTGTAGAGCTGACAGACCCCTACAACTAAAGTTTGATATCAAAGCTGAAGTTTGGAATAAAGACAGAAGTTGAGACAAACTATCAACCATGCTTTGATCACCACAGCTACCATTTATCAATGCAAAGGTTGGGATCTCAAAGAGAATGAATCCTTCAACTTGCATGGTTGGCAGACCCTTATAACCTTTGACTACAAAACTGGACAATGACATAGGAAAACATTAAGTGTTGTTGTTACACTCTTGACTTTCCTGATAAAAAATTCGGAAACCTCTGATAGGCTCAGCTACCTATCATCCAAAAGATACAGAAATCAGTAAAGTTAATTCTAAAGTTGCAGACACGACAAAAACTACGTCTTTCATTCATAATATCTAAAATACATGTGAACCAAATACCAGCCATAAATCTTCAGTTAAAACATGTAAAATGTATTAACAAGTCAAACTGAGGAAATGGGCTAAAATACATGTTCTGGTAAATGTGAGTATTTAAGTAATACTTGACGGAATAATGGAATCCTTCCTCGCTGATTTATGTAAATGATTCGAGGGTGATAAATCGTGACAGAACAGACGGAGAGACCTGAGAGGGGGAGGAAGAAAAAAAGACAACAGAGAAACAAAGGAGGGAACATCTGTACATACCTATACAACCTATCATACCAGGCTATTAAGTATTCGATTTCATGTGTATTTTTAGCAAAACAAAGTAATTAAAAATTGATGTAAATTCAGAAATCCTACCAGACTTGAAAGCGATCAAATTTCAACAGCTACTGACTGCATACATCAACTAGGGAGCATTGATTTTCCAATCTACTTGATAATGTTTAACACCTAAGTATTGCTTTACCAAAAATTGTGTTTGATACAGCTAAAGCAAATGCGGATGAAGAATTAAGTGTTCATTAGGTTTCCTATTGTTTTGGCATGAGTAGTGAAAACCAAATCATTTTTGAGATTCAAGGATTACATAAGGGCAATTGAGTTGTTTGCTACAATGAAAAAAATGAAACTCCCAGTGCACCAATGATAAATGTGATCATAACTTGTTATGTCTTAGTACAAGTGAACTTATTCCATTAGATTTTTAGCATTCAGAGCATTTGTTTAAACGATTACCTGATACAAACACTTTCTAAAAGACAATGTATTTGTTCAGAGCTGGCTATTTTTTGTTTTACCCTCATGTAACAGTTTATCTATCTATACATTTTATCTACCAGTACCCCTTTCTCATTAGTTTTTACAAAGCAAATGCTTTTCCATTTTGTTCTAAATAACTATGTAAAATTGACTGGTTGGTTGTATTGTTATTTAATGTCACACTTAAGAATTTTTCACTTACAGTGAGATATCACCATATGCTGGTGAAAGGTGATAAATGTGGTCTATGCTTGGCACTAATGGCCACCGAGTAGGATGGTTCATGCCAACTCCTACTGTGATATGGTATCTCGGTTTTTACTGTTGCCTCTAAAAATGACAGGGACGGTCAACAGCAGCATGATATCAAATTGAACCCCCGACCTCATGATAAGAAGTCAACTACACTAACCACTGAGCCACACAGCCCCACTCTGTAAAGTACTGCAGGATTCATAAAATACATAAGATCAGTCTCTAAGTCTTACAGTACCATCAATTTAAGTTTAACAAAGATTAGTGAAGGATACAAAAACAGCAGGATTAAAGTTTCTTAAATGTAGGTCAAAGTCAAAGGTCAAGGTCACAAAGTCAAAGGTCATGTCCCTAAATGAAAGTCCTAATCATGAGGAGTCCCTATTTGAAATTTCTCCATACTTCTGTTCCTTTGAGTTAATAATTGTAGATACAATGTAGTTTGACTGGAAATTGAGCTTGCACTGTTCTCAGTCTCAGAGGAACTTCAAGATAAGACAGCTTTGGTTTGTAGAGGAAAAAGAGTTGGCAACAGGTCCTAGGGAAATAAATATCACGTTTAGTACATGTAAAGAAAAGAATCCACACTCTGATAACTTCAAACATGCAAAACTATCACAAAAGAAGAATCCTATCTCAACTCAGATTTTAGTTGTAGCAAGGGGAGATAACTATCTACACACAACCAAACATGCATGTATCAACTACTAACAATATCAGATTAATTGTTAGGAGATTCTTCTTTTTCAAATGCTAACCACCCCATTGCCTGCAAAAGTTTTTCTTTAACCAACAAGTTTTTATTTAGGAATTAAAGTGTAATACTCAACAGAGGGGGGGAATTCATGGAAGAAAAAGTGGATGAAAAATTATAAGTCAACATGTCAGTCTCATGCTCTGGAAAAGATACCAGTTTAGGTCGTGAAATATCAAATGGACAGAACAGGACAAAAGCTTCATGACAATGAAGGAATCAATATGTCAGCTCTGTTCTTGGTAGGTTACAGACATTTCTATGGCTATTTGTGTATTCTGTATTATATACTCCAACATGTACACAACAGCATCAGATAAAGGGAAGATAATTTGACAAGCGAGCAGATCCCCAGACCTATCTGAAATGAAAATTGGTATTGGCCACTGACATTTTGATAAACATAGACATTTCTCACAAATGTATACATTGTGTACACACTCCTTTCTTTTCACACAAAAGTACTTTTGGGAATTAGTTTTCCCTGAATAGAGAAAATGAACCAGAAGATCAAGATTTTGTATTTTCAAGTCAGCAATTTTTTTATATCACAATGTCTATGAAAATCATTAACGACATATTGGACTTAACAAGAAACTTTTGACCCTATGAATGCCCCACCCCCAAAAAAACCAAGTTCAGACTCGATTGCCATTTTCTTTCATCACACAATCAATAATCGTCTCCAGCTGATTGATCATACTAGATTAACACCCCATCTCCACCCCATCCCCAGTTATAAATATACACCTCCCTCCCCTATTGGTCATAGAAATACAGTGGAAGCTATTGAAATTAACACCTCAATCAGGAGACCACATTGTCTAAAAGAAGAAACTTTCTGTTTTCTTGTCCCTATCTGAGGACAATCAAACCTCATTGAAGACACCAGCTCACTAATTTGACCAATTCTGACCAGTCACTTAGACGGTATTAATGGTAAGGATCCAATGGATGACCACTGTTCCTCTAAGTCTTTCAAAGTAAACATTGAGAATACTTTTCCACTCCTTCAGTGGATCATTGATGCTTCATATAAGAATGAAAGACCTTATTTACACGACAAGTTATCAAATTTTCTATTTCTATAAATAAAGTGAACATTCAGTCATACCATATAAAGAAGCCTTGAAAAATGTATGAATGACATACCATCATATGAGAAAATAAACGAACATACATAAAAGTGAAATATTGGATGCAATTCTTAAGTGCAAATTTACTTGGCTTGATTATAAAAGACAGTGTAAACTGAAACGTTCATGGAAGAAATGAGTACTGCGTCTTACATGTATAATGTTTTCATAAGAAATTATAGAAACGACAGAAGACTGAAAATATATCTAGATAAAGAAGGACGGTGAAAAATTCAAAAGCAAATTGTTCTGTGAATAATAAAACAAAGTCGAGTATCATCATGGATTGTTGATATAATATTTCAAACTACATAAATATCAACATAATGAAATACACGACAAAATAAAGCCATATCTACTTCTAGAAAAACTGGAATTCTGGGTAAAACATGCCAGTTGGGAGAAGCCAGAATCAGACACCTGAAAGCTGCTCAACTAAAAGCGAAACAAAGTTCATCAGCTCTAGAGAAATTGCTTTGAAAAATAAAAAAAAAAACGTTCTGGAATAAAAACGATCACATTGATAAACAACTAGTAAACAACATTTCGGTGAGTGGAAGAAATCTATTAAATACTTATCTGATCCCCGTCTAACTTCATCACTGGCCAGTGATTCTAGAAAAATGCAATTATGTTGAAGTCTATACATAAATATTCCTCTAACAGACATCTAGATAGATACAGAAAAAGACTACTGCCACAGAAGAAGTGTGGCCATTACAGCTCTTTGTTAAGATATAGAAGATGCTGTCCCAAAAGCCTTTATGCCACAGATAAAACCCTTTGGAGCATATTGCAATCCTAGATTTATGTCATCATTTGAATTGATAAGTTTGATACTATATGTTATAACAGGTATTACATGATGTTTCGTCATTCAAAAATCTTAACTAAATGGTTTCAGCTCAATACCATGATGTAAGGGACACATTTACACTACTGCAGATTTAATCATGGGCCAAAAGTTTTGAAATAAATCTAGAATTGCTCTGTGCTTCCAAACTCGGGTCTAGAAAAACCTCTGCAAGTTGGTACAATCTGTATACAAAAGTATCCATTTAAAGGCATCTATGACCAAGTATTACAAAGGAGAAATTACCTATGCAAGCTACTACAAGTAGGTATTTCTTTGTTTATTATTCTATAACATCTAGTTGATATTTCTATCTAGTATCTACAGTTAAAGGCTGCTACATGTAAAGGTATATGACTACTTCATGAAATATGTCCTAAAAGAGAAATATTCTACAAGAGAATATGATATAATTTAATGTGCAGATCTAGACATATAATAAAATTGTACACTATGTTTATACATGTAGTAAAACATAGAATGCAGCTGTTTTCATAATGAATTGATAGGTTTAAATAGCAACAATTTTCAGAGAGTTATTTCCCTTTGTCATCCATCTTTGGGGTCAATGAAGAAGATTCCATGCAATTATGGATGTTTTTTTTTTATCCATACTGAGATACATGTAATTCCTTGAATATTTATTTCGTTGACATAATTTCTTGAATATTCTTCCCTGCATACATACTTTCATGGAAGACATAAATAAGAAAATCTTTGTCATTCAAACTTTCAAATTTGGTGAAAAATATGAACAAAATTCTCCAAGCTGATCTCAAAGATGCCAGACAAAGGGGAGTAACTCACAAAAATATAACCTATTGCAACCTATCTGTTAGAAGAAATGAATCAAATAGTTATCTTTGTAAAACTTCAGTACATTAACCATCAGCTCTTGAGAGACCACAATTTTATGTCAGCTAAGGTGGCCTTTTATGACTTTAATTGTTTCATTGTAATGGAAATTGATTTTTGATAACATGTATATCTTTAAAGATATACACAAAATCGTCATGAAAACAGCTGGTGAGGAGCAAGTAAAAAAAATGGAATAATGATTGTTTGATGAAGTGGACAGTCTTCTAAATGTAAACAACAGAAAATATTGTAAATATTTTTTGGGAAGGGACGAGGGGGGACTGTGTCATATCTGTGGTCATGGCAGTAATAATAAAAAAGTCTCAGTCTGACCTAGTCAAATGTATACATGGAAAACTGATGTCGCCATATTGGATCAAACAAAAATAACATAGACATTGTATGATGTCAAACATCAAGCTCAAGGATAAAGTCAACAAATTTAGTACAAAATGGAAGGTCTGGTCATAAGGGATACACAATATACATGTAAAAGCCCTACCAGTTAACATTTCAACAATAACTAAGGAAAATGTATTATTTCAGACTACCTTAGATTAAACCATTTATACAAATGCACTTGATTCCATTTTAGTGTTCTTCCCATACCCATTCAATGATAAATTGACAGAGGCACAGATTAGTTTTTGATAAGGGGCCTCATTTTAGGAATGTCTTGCCAGACTGAGAATAAAACACTTTTTGAATTATACACAAAACAAATTCTATTGAGGATATAAGACAAAAGAGATTTGCTTTATTCATAGAAAACCACACTGCACATTTCATATGATCAAAGTTCAATGTATCTCTTAGTCGGACATATCAAATGATTTTTTTTTCATATCCAAGATGAAAAAATAAATAATTCATCAGAGATTACTTATTGTCAAAATGACTAATGTTCCTATAACACAATATGAAATAATGAATCAGGATAAGCACACACATCCATTCCTCTTGTTCATGCCACAATTATACAACAACCGGGTTGTTGTCCAAAGTTCCACTCAAGAATCTTTCACTTATATGGATATGTCATGCAATACTGATGAAGGGCTACAAAACTGGCCTATGTTTGACACTTGTGGTCATTGAGCAGTAAGAGTTCTATAAAATGCAAACACCTATCAAGTTTCCTCAAAAGGACAAGAAAAGCAAGTCGCCTCTGTTGAGTAGATTTGAACCCATAACCTTGTGATTCAAAGGTACAATGATATTCTTATAGAGCAGCTAGTATGGACCATATTAGAGAAGTCAGAGGACAGGAACCTTTTTATTCATTGTGTACTGTTAATCTGTATAATACATGTACAGTTATAGGCAATCTAAATCTTGAACACATAACAAGGGAGGCTGCTACAGAACTGCTGGAATAGAAGTGTGCCCACCAGTCCATAGTGAAGAGTAGAGAAATAGAACCAAACTGAACATATAGCATGGGGGACTGCTAAAAACTGCTGAAAAGAGAGGTGTAGTTACCAGTCCATAGTAGAGAGTAGAGAAATAGAACCAAACTGAACACACTGAACATGGGGGCTGCTACAGAACTGCTGGAAAGAGAAGTGTAGTTAATAGTCCATAGCAGAGAGTAGAGAAATAGAACCAAATAACTAAACACACTGAACATGGAGGCTGCTACAGAACTTCTGGAAAGAGAAGTGTGGTCACCTGTCCATAGCAGAGAGAAGAGAAATAGAACCAACTGAACACACTGAACATGGGGGACTGCTACAGAACTTCTGGAAAGAGAGGTGTAGTTAATAGTCCATAGCAGAGAGTAGAGAAATAGAACCAAACTGAACACACTGAACATGGGGGACTGCTACAGAACTGCTGGAAAGAGAGGTGTAGTTAATAGTCCATAGCAGAGAGTAGAGAATTACAACCAAACTGAACACACTGAACATGGGGGACTGCTACAGAACTTCTGGTAAGAGAGGTGTAGTTACCAGTCCATAGTAGAGAGTAGAGAATTACAAACAAACTGAACACACTGAACATGGGGGCTGCTACAGAACTGCTGGAAAGAGAAGTGTAGTTAATAGTCCATAGCAGAGAGTAGAGAAATAGAACCAAATAACTAAACACACTGAACATGGAGGCTGCTACAGAACTGCTGGAAAGAGAAGTGTAGTCACCAGTCCATAGTAGAGAGTAGAGAAATAGAACCAAACTGAACACACTGAACATGGGGGCTGCTACAGAACTGCTGGAAAGAGAAGTGTAGTCACCAGTCCATAGTAGAGAGTAGCGAAATAGAACCAAACTGAACACACTGAGCATGGGGGCTGCTACAGAACTGCTGGAAAGAGAAGTGTAGTCACCAGTCCATAGTAGAGAGTAGAGAATTACAACCAAACTGAACACACTGAGCATGGGGGCTGCTACAGAACTGCTGGAAAGAGAGGTGTAGTTAATAGTCCATAGCAGAGAGTAGAGAAATAAAACCAAACTGAACACACTGAACATGGGGGACTGCTACATAACTTCTGGAAAGAGAGGTGTAGTTAATAGTCCATAGCAGAGAGTAGAGAAATAGAACCAAACTGAACACACTGAACATGGGGGACTGCTACAGAACTGCTGGAAAGAGAGATGTAGTTAATAGTCCATACCAGAGAGTAGAGAATTACAACCAAACTGAACACACTGAACATAGAGGCTGCTACAGAACTTCTGGAAAGAGAGGTGTAGTTACCAGTCCATAGCAGAGAGTAGAGAAATAGAACCAAACTGAACAAACTGAACATGGGGGACTGCTACATAACTTCTGGTAAGAGAAGTGTAGCCACCAGTCCATAGAAGAGAATAGAGAATTAGAAGCAATCACTTGTGACAGGCAGTAATCTAACTGGTTATGCTAAACTCTTCAACACAAATTCAAGGAAATCAATAATAATTTGGGCTTGCTTGTCTCCAAAACTGGCTATAATTTGTTAAATATATTAGGTTGAATGGCTGTGTTGTGGTGTTTGTATAATAGTATTTGATTAAAAATGAAATTTGCACACAATCAAACTGGCAGATACATAACAAAATACTATCTGTTGTTAAACCTAATCTTCTTCATAAAAAAAACAATGCTTGTTGATATCAATGAAAGCAGAAAAGAAAGAAATGTTTGTGAAGAGTAATGCTGTTATGCTAACTGACTAAAGGTAGGAGTTCAACAATTGTTTCTTATAGAGATCATCAAAGTTAACAGATCACCTGTCATATATCATACGTCATTCTTGCAACTCCCTTGGACAGTCATTTTTGTTTGTTTGTTTTAACTGTACACTCTATTTAACAATCAATCTGTCATACAGAGGTGGCTAGTTTAATTGGCAGAGGGAAAAACAATGTACCAAGAAAGAGACCAACAGCCTACTGCAAGTAAACTGACTTTCTCTCATAATAAATTTAGGTTCAAGAGAGGCTTGAACTGGTGCTGACTATGAGAGACTTCATGGTTTATGCTGTAACCATTTGGCCACTGAAGCCCTTAAAATACTGTCAAACATCACAGTAATTAATGTTTAGCAGCTACATTGATGCTGAGGAGATGGCATCCTAGCAAGCTAAAAAACAAGGATACATTAACCCTTTGAACACCAAGTATCAAAATGGTATGCCCCTTTCTACTGTGTCAGACCAGTCCATTTTTGGCTGTGGTATTGGAAGCGTTAAAAGCTTCCATTTTGTCACATCAGATTCTGTATTCTTATTATTTATGTGTATTTGTGCTTGAATGTACAAGTAGAATGATACTACCTATAGAAGAGATGTCATGTGACAATGACAGTATACTGTCAAGGTCTACATAATACAATGGTCAAATCAAATAAAGATATTGCTGTTCCTGCATAGGCACTTGTTGTTGTTGTTTCTTTTGTTTAACGTCCCACTCAAAAATATTTCACTCATATGGAGAAGTCACCATGTGCCGGTGAAGGGCAACAAATTTTGCCTATGCTCGGCAATGATGGCCATAGAGCAGGGAGGGTTCTTTAACGTGCCAACATCTACTGTGATTGTAGACTGTTTTTACTGTCTCATCCAAAAGGCAGGGACGGCCGACCGCTGAGTGGCGCTCGCATAGGCACTTACATGAACAACTTTGATGAAGGAAGCAGAAATTCCAATGATTCATAAAAAATGAAAAAAATTAGCAATGAAACTGTCAAGAGATTTTACAACACATTCACACATGTACTCTTACAAAAAATACAGCAACCAAATAACACAATTGTTTAAAATGTCTTGCTGCTTAAACCCATAAACCCTAACAAATGATCGGTAGTAAGAACTACAGGTTAACAAGCATATCTTGACTCTAAATACAGTATATCACTTTCCAAACTTAAAGAGTGATTTTTTATACATATTTTTGTGGAACAATTTGGAATGAATGCCTTTCACACAACTTACTCCGAGAAAAAAAGAAGGAAAAGCAAAACAGCGTACTCCTCTTTGTGCTCTCGGGTGATATCATCTCCAACCATCATCTAGTCATCATCTCCAATCATCATCTTGTCATCATCTCTAAGTATCATCTAGTGATCATCTCTAGCCATCATCGTCATCATCTTTACTCATCTTGTATTTATCTCCATCTTCTAGTGATCATCTCTAACCATCATCTAGTCATTATCTCCAATTATCATCTAGTAATCATCTCCAATCATCATCTAGTAATCATCTCTAAAGATCATCTAGTCATCATTTCTAATCATCTGCAATCATCATCTGGTAATCAGCCCCTATCATCATCTAGTCATACTCTCCAATCATCATCAAGTGTTCATTTTAAATCATCATCTAGTCATCGTCTCCAATTATCATCAAGTGATGTTGATTTTTAATCGTCATCTAGCTATCATCAAAACATCATCTGATCATCTCCAAATCAGTCTCCAATCATTACCTTGTAATCATTTCCAATCATCATCTAGTGATCATCTCCAATCATCATCTAGTCATCATCGCCAATCATCATCTAGTCATCATCGCCAATCATCATCTAGTCATCATCTCCAATCTGCAGCTTGCTCCAGAAGCAAGATATACATGTACATATATCCTTTATAAATCAATAACTTCCATGATCAAATTCAGAGCAGAAATAGAAGGGATCAGATTTTCATTACATACCGATGAAAAAAAATAATTTCTGAATATCATGTTTGCTAGACGACTTTGATGATAAATATATGAAGGGGAGGATAAACTACAAGGTCAACAAGAGTGCAATTCACAATCGAGGTTACAATTGATCTTGTGCTAATATGTAAGATTAAATTGTGTGTGTATAAATTGATAAAATTGATACCTAGTTGTCTGTACTTCAGTTGTAAGTTGCAAAAATGATGCAAACATTATGGAATGGCAAACACGTGTTTGACAAAAGCATGTTCCGAGTCACAGTTTATAAGTATGATGTACCATGGCAAATCCTCTGCTCAGATTCATTTTAACTGTAACTATCTGTAAATCACAACCCAGATAAAGCTGTTAAGTGGAAAAGGTTCGTTTATATGACCTTAACCCTTCATCTTTAGGGTTGAGACATAGTTTTTGTCTCTTAAAAGAAAAAATATATTTTCAGTCTAAGAGTTTGAAAAACAAGATGTGTTTGAGAAACACTATGCCCCCGAGTGGTAAGCCATTTGTGAAGGCTAAGAAAATCAAATAAATGGCACTTTTTAAATGTCTTGTTATTAGGGATACATGTGCCAAATATGAAAGCAATGTGTCAGAAGACACAAGTTACACTGAAATGTGTTCTCAAGCTATTTGACAGAAATGGAGAAATTACTTATTCAGATGATTTTAAA
>JACSZP010021445.1:215-13375 GCA_016161895.1 Pinna nobilis
TTACAATTAATGCATTAATCACCTGTCCATTCCGGATCAATTACCTTGAGTATTGTCGCTGTGAGAAAACAAAGGAATTTATAATCACTTGTTCACACCTTTTTGAGGCATGTAGACCTACTGTTTGACTTAATCAATTGAGTGCACTGGGTGCCACACGTGGTACATGTATTTACCTGAGGACATTGACGATATCAGTATCCGGGTCATTTCACATGCCTACGGTGTAAACATTCTGGTACATGTACTCGTATGTAACGTCCAAGTATGCAGTTTATGGATGTGCGGCGTGTGACATTTATTAGTGTTAATAAAAAGATAATTTGTTGATATTTTCTTGTAGATTTCTTACAGATGGTTTATGATTAAAAGTCTTATCGAAAAAAAGTACCGGATCTTTCAAGTTTAACTGATATTCAACGTTTTACCAGCCAAAGAATTTAGAAATTTACTGAAAATATTGTGTTTTGTGCAATCCGGATTTTGTCTAAACCGGACAAATTTTCCGGTCCCCTTGATGATCGGTTTAGACAGAGTCTACTGTATTATGAAAATAGAATTACATAATTCAAATGATAATAATTTGATTTAAGGATATATTGATAAATAAATGTCAATGCACAATATATATAATAACATTGGTAATTTGTCAGGTTTTTCACAGATTGTATTACGTGTACACTCACTATCACATTGTCTGATGGTCGTATAAATTAAATAAACTGATCATTATTTGTTGAAAAGTCCGTAAGTTGCCATAGTTAGAGTCAGAGTACCTGCAATTATCGCCAAACTTAAACAATTAAAGCCGGCTTGATCACCAGACTTCGTGAAAACACAGGTAAATTGTCCTCCGGGAGCCTCAAAACCATATCGTAGAAAGCGATAATTTGTACATGCCGACTTCGTATAAAACAGGAAAGAAATACACAGAGTATATGGAGGCTTGGCAGGGGATTTTATTTGACTTCATAAAATGCGGTAAATCGTTAAATCCGATGTTGTAAAATGAGGAGTTTACTGTATATGGTGGTCGCCAAAGTCGGACATTTGTGTTTTCCCTGGGTACACGTACACATTTCCTCCCACAGTAAGGACCCCCACATGCCTACATCAGGGCCACGCAACAAAAAACACTTTGATATAAGTTAACACGACTTGTTTGTCAATCCTTGTAAAATAGACAAAGTTTAAAAAAAATTTAAATTACAGTGGGGCTTTTATTGAACTTGGATATACAGTCTAACCTACCTTAGTGACCCACTGAATTAAAGGAAAACCTGTCTTATGTGACCTAAATAAATGGTTCCCAAAATATTTCCTATATGAATCACCTGAATTAAGAGACCACCTGTCATATGTGACCCTTTTTGCTCCTTCCCTTGGACGGTCTCTTAAAACAGGTTTTACTGTATTGAAATCCTGATTATTTTGAAATGGATTTTTTTTCCCGGTTATATTACTTTATTGCTATTTTGACCCAGTTATTTTGCAAACCCTGTCAATTTGAAAGAAAATTGCATTTCCCTTCGACTACAGTATATCCTGGTTCCACTGTATAGCTTCTCAGAGCTTCTCTTTAGAGATCATAAATAATGATTGAAAACTGCCCGAGTTTTCTTTTTGAGATATGCTAATGTCCGAAAAAAAAAAGAAAAAAAAAACTTATGAAACTTTCTTTTGTCTCTACACAGAGATCACCATCATAACTCAACCACTTGACCATATTCACAGAATGAGAGCAAGGCCTATTTTTTTTCCCTTTTAAGTGTCTGTTGTTTTTATATTTGTTTTTATATTATATACATGTATACATGTAGTTCTTACATGTATAAGTTTGGTTGGTTACACTGTTTTTGAATGTCCCACTAATGAATCTTTTACTTATAAAGACATGTCATCAATGCCTGTGAAGTGCAACAAATTTGGCCTATGCTTGGCACTTATGGCCATTGAGCAGTGAGGATTCTTTAACCCTTTCAACCCTAAGTATCTGAAAGGAATGTTTTTTTCTATTGTTTAAGACCAGTCCATTACGGTCTGTGGTGTTGAAAGGGTTAAGGTGTTGACACCTACTGGTACTGTGACACGGCACCTCAATTTTTACTGTCTCATCAGAAGGACAGGGATTGGCAACCACAGAATGGCACAAACTCACACTCATGATCTCAAGATAAAAAAGAGAACAATCTGACTACTGAGCCACGGCAGCCTTAGCTCTTATAGAGCATCTACAGGCTTTAAAATAGCAAAGTAATATCATACCATAGTTTCTACCTGCAAGTTCAGTAAGGAAAGTCAACTCCTCCACGAACAACACACCTTTAGCCAAATGAACTTCTGTAATGTTATGATGAACAGCTCTGTACCATGGGGCCAACGGTTATTTTAGCCTTGACATGACACATACAATACAGAGCTGTTACATGCTGCTGAAAATTTTGTCACAAAAGTAATGTGAGAGTTCTTTGCTATATAGAAACTATTGTAGGTAACCTGGCTAATCTAATAGTCAGGAAACCAGTTAAGTCTGGATTGAACCTTAAGCCTCATAACTTAGGAGCTGAATACACAAGTCATTAGACTAGTGAGAGTTGTTAAGGCTCCATGGTTAGCATCTTTGCATTTAGTTTAAATCAACTTGGCCAAGGTGGCTGGCTATTCCGTTTTTTTTTCAGATGTGACAATAGAAGCTGAGGTCCCATGTCACAGAAGGTATTGGCAAGTTAAAGAACCCTCCCTGCTCTACTGCTGAACACATGCCAAATTGTAGACATTTATAAGCATTGTAGAAGTCTCCATACAAGAGAAAGATTCTAGAGAGCGACGTTAAACAACAAGAAAGCCTCTAATGAGTATCTGGAGTGTAATTAATTCTCACCTCTCTTTTGGTGGTGTATACGGTAAGTCTGGACATGCATCACCGAGCAGTATAGATGTACATGTCGCCATACTGTTTGATATTGCAACTAAGTGGTAGCCACCCTGTAAAAGGAAAAGACTCAAAATATTAGCACAAAGATAATTGCTTTCATAATGAATTCAAACAACATAAAAAAAAATTAAGGAACAATGATTTTATAAAATTCTGAAGAAAATAATTAATACAGAATTATACGAAGGTCAGGAACACACTTCAAGTACACATATATGTATTGAAGTTACAAATTAAATTGATGATTATTTTCGTTTGTTTTTGTTTTGCTTTGTGCCACACTTGACAATCTTTCAGTCATATACAGTCTTACCTGTTTTATGAGACCATCCAACGGAAGGAGCAAAAAGGGTCATATATAACAGGTGGCCTCTTAATTCAGGTGATTTATAGAGGCAAAATCCTTTTTGTAAACCTTGCATTTAGGTCACATTAGACAGGTTTTCCTTTAATTCAATGGGTCACTAAAGCAGGGTAGACTGTAGTAGCAGACAGTTTTTATTGGTGTAAGGAGAGAGCCCAATTACAAATGTATCCCGGAAGAGACCATCAGCCTTCTGTAAGAAAACTTGCAAACTTTTCATTTACTCAACTTTGGTTCCAGTGAGGTGACAATTATTACTCGAATCAGAATGTCAAAGTTGATTTCAATGATGTGAAGTCAAAATGTGATTTTCAAATAAATGACTATTTACTTTTGTCATCAACACATAATATCCCATTTTTGTTTTTTGGGGGGGGGGTGTCAAATTTTGTTGTAATGTCGAAGCATTTATCTTTTAAACTTTTGAATAAAAGTCAGTCCCGAGTTAACTGTGAATTAAAAAAAAAAACTACATTCAATTTCTATATGCCTCCTATTTTCTCATTGTTATATCTTGCCACATGATACTGGTAGTTGTTTAACATTAAGATTTTTTTCATGTGGAGACATCACCTGATTCCTGTAAACTGCTCCAAATTTTGTACAGGTACAGGTGTGAGGTTTCTTTGATATGCAGACACCTACTACATGTATGAAAAGAGAACTTGGTTTTCAGTTTTACCAGATGGACAAGGTTTGGACCCATCACTTCTTGCAATAAAACCAAGTACTCTACAACTGTGCTATAATGGCTGTCATATCTCATACCACATTCTACATTTTCAGTCGGTGCTGCAGTGGCCGAGTCGTTAGCGTATTCAACTTCGAATCAAAGGGAATTGGATTTGAATCTGCGCAGCGCCAAGTAGCAGTTTGCCATTCCTGTCTTTTGGATTATACAGTCAAAACTGAGGTCCCTTGTCACATTAAGTGTTGGCACATTAAAGACCCCTAACTGCTTTATAACCAGCAGTGCCGAGCATAGGCAGAATTTGCCGCCCTTCACCTGCACACGGTGACGTTCGCATATGCGTGAAATATTCTTGAGTGAGACGTTAAACAGCAAAACAACATTTTCAGTCATAAATGGATTGGGTAATAATACAGTGTATAGAGCTTTTTCAAACATTCATGAGTTAATTTATTTGAAAACTGTGCCAGATGAACTACAGATCTTACCTCCAATACTAGTATGACTCTCCCATTGGCCAATGAGGACAGCATGTATGTCATGTGGGCATACCCAAGAGGGGTGATGAGGTAGCTACCCTGTTATAAAGACAAATGTATATATATTAACAAACTACAGTGGAGTTGGTCTATAACAAAGTCAAAGGGGATTGATTTTTTTAAGCATCATAATTTACTTCATGTATAGATGAATAGCAATTCTTTTCAGGGATTTTTTTCCTCTTTGTTATACAATGTAGCACTGAAGCTGATTTGTTATAGACTGACTCTTCTGTAGATTGAATAAAGAAAATTTATCACATGTTATAACTTTCTCCTTTAATATCAGGAATGAAAGAACCCCAGAAGAGACTCAGAAATAACCTTTAATCCAAGAAACATACCGTTAAGCAAGAATTTTTCAAACTCAAACAGTGCCAAAAGGGAAATAACTTTTAAAAGTACTCCATTTTATTTTATATTAAAATACTAGAGGTCGTAAGTGGGATATATACATGTAATAAAACACTGAACTACAACTCAATATTCATATATAATAGAAATTTCATAACAGTTTGAAAACTGTATACAAGAAAATTTTTGCCCCCATTTTATTTTTGCCCCTTCCCTCTCATTGTTAGTGGGCAAATTCAAAATAGGGCGAATACAAAGCGATACATTTATTGAACAGAATAATGATGAGAGGAGTCAGAGAATGGGCAAATTTAAAACCTGATGAAACTATTTGCAGGTGCACAACACACACCACACTTGTGTAAGAATCTATTATTCATCATGCTATCCATGAGATTAAAGTGAGTATGGGTGAATCTAAAATTTAAGGAAAATTATTTCTTTAGCTAAATGGTAGAAAAAACAGAGGTGTAAATTTATGATGGAAACAACCCAGAGTGAATTTCCCAGGTAAAGTCATACCTGGATATATTGAATCCGAAGGGAAATGAATTTTTCAATCTAATAAACAGGGTTTTCAAAACAACTTGGTTAAAATTGTAATAGAGTCATAAAGTCTAACTTTATGAAACTAAAATCATTTTAAATTAAGTGGGATTTCAATATACAGTAGAGTTGGTCTATAAGGGGATTGACTTTTGACAATGTTATAGACATCCTTCGGTTTAAGCATCAGAATTTACTACATAAATTAATAAAAAGTAATTCTTTTGGGGTATCTTATTCCTCTTTGTTATAGCACTGAATTCCCTTTAAGCCAATTCCTTATAGACCGACTCTACTGTATCAGGGCTCCGTATATGTCATTTAGCCAGAAAGTCAAAATCATTTCAAATCAAGTCGGAGTTTAATATATCAGGGTTCAATATAGGTCGGTTTGACTGTATGTAGTAATTATGAAAGAGGGTTCTGTTACTCTTTATAACAAGCTTCTATCAAACACTTACCAATGGATCACCCATGGCTGCGTCAAATCCAGCTGACACTAATACTAACTCAGGTGCAAACTACAAATAATAAAAAAGATGCTACAGTAGAACCTTGACTAATGTAAATGACCCCTTTCTAATGATCCCTTTCTTGGAAGACAATCTCATATCAAAGACCATCAAAGTTCAGTCTGTTAATCATTATTCAAGGGCACTCAGATCTCACATAAGTAACCAAATTTGTAAATACAGTCTAACCTGCCTAAGTGACCCACTGAATTAAAGGAAAACCTGTCTTATGTGACTTAAAGAAGTGATTCCCAAAATGCATTTTTTCTATAAGAATTACCTGAATTAAGAGACCACCTGTCATATGTGACCCTTTTTTTATCCTTCCCTTGGATGGTCTCTTAAAACAGGTTGGACTATAAGTCTGATTTACGCCAGTCACTTTGTTGGTCTTGATAGAGAGGTTGGTGGCCTTAATAGAAAGGTTCCACTATATTGAATATCATTGAACTTCATTTACAGACCACCTCCTATATTAGACTGGCTGGCCTTTAAGCCATTAAATCTTGTTCATTTTACTATCATTCTAGGCTATCTTGACCTCACCTAGAGGATCATTTCATAAATGAAAACAATCTTAGACATTCATTTAGGTCAACTACTTTTACTTTTATTTTTAAAATATTCTAATCATGGCTAAAAGGTAGTTCAAATATTCTTGCATATAAAAATTGGGGAGTAAAATTGCTAAGTTGTTCATATACAGAATCTTAAAAAAAAATCTTTTCAATTATTCAGGTTTACAAATTTGCATTTTTAATGTGTTTTCATGCAAATATATGACTAATATGAACATACATGTATGCATAATTATGCAAAAAAAAATTATTCAAGATCTATGAATATGTGCAAATGTGTAAAGTTATATATCAAGGTTAAATATATTTCCTTTGTGGTGAACGTTATAACATAAATAAAACATTTTATATCTATTTCTAGATGATACAAACCTCATAAGCAATGGGCATGACAATCTGTTGAAAGGCAGCAATGTATTCAGCATCCCCCATAGGGCCCTGCAATAATACAGAAATAAGCCAGAATAAGTCAGAAAAGAAATACAGAAAACTCAGAAAAGTTAGAAATAGTTAGAGCTGAATATGCTGAATAGGCCACATCTGTATAAAGGGCACTTGTCCCTGAAGGCAAAATTAAAACTGATCTAGGTGAAGAAACCTCTATGGAAAAGCCCCCTGTCTATTAAGGCTTCTCTTGTCTGTTCTCTTAGGAGCCAATTGCAGGCCTATTTGACTGTACACATAGAAGACGCAGGCTAGACTAAGACAATGGAAAGCTTTTTAGGACAGGAGTTTCTCTAATATCTCTTTTTAAAATCTAACAATATGTTGGTAATTTATGAATAATTCTTAAACTAAAGTGGGTCTTCAAGGACTCTGCTTTATTTATTTTGTGCACCCAAAAGAGATTCTCAGTGTCAGGGAGAGAAACATAATCTGTAGAGGGAGACCCTATTTAAAATACATGTAAAAATAAGACTATTGTAGAAGTATAACATTTCATATGTAAAGACAATCATTAAAATTGTCCCACTATCTATGAAATTATGATATTGCATGCAAAAGGAAAAGAAACACTTATGAATGTATTTGTATATATATAGATATATGAAAAGGTTATTGAGAAGCTTGTCACATCCTTGACTGCAAACTCCCCTGGCATAAACTTGAATTTTGTAACAACTGAGTACAAAATGATATGTGTACAATTGATGAAGCTTGATTTACTATTTATTCAGCAATATTTCCAATCCAAGAGAACTTACATTTTCCCAAGCAATGTTGATATTATACCCAGTTCCAGCTCCTGTTCCGACCTTAGTGAAGTTGCCATCTTCTGATGAAGGGTAGAAAAATCCTCCATCATATCGATGGAGACTGATGAAAAGAACGCTGAAAATATAATAAATTGAGTGCATACTAACATTTTGTTTATAAAGACATTCATTATATCTATCTCACGATTCAATAAATAAATAAAGAAATGTATGACAGATGTATGTATGACAGAAGATGAAGGGCACAAAAACACATGAATAGCTTCTGACATCCTAATAGGTAATTTGGTAGCCCTTACGCATTTGTTTTTGTTGTTGTATTATTGTTTAATGTCCCAATCAAGAACCTATCACTTATATGAAGAAATCACCAATGCAGGGGAAGTGTGACAAAATTTACCTATGCTTGACACTAATAGTTATCCCACAGTGCTGATTATTTAATGTGCCAACATATACCACTTTAACACCTCATCTGAAGGACAGAAAAAACCAGTCTCCACCAAGGCTGGAACCTTTGACGGCAAGCATTCTACCTAGGAGAAGCAGTTCTAGAGCCATATCAAGATTGACCTAACCTAAATCTTAAAGAAAGGTGCCACTCACATGTATGGGAATTCATTTTGTCCGAGTACCTCATATAATGAACAATTTTACATTTTAACAATAGAATGATAATCTGAAATGTGGAATCAATAAAATGATTTCTGATTTAGTGCGAGGCCTCCGTGGCCAAGTGGTTAGCATGTTCGACTGTGAATCGAAAGATCTGGGTTTGAGCCGCATAGCGCCACTCCACGGTTGGCCGTCCCTGTCTTTCGGATGAGACAGTAAAAACCAAAGTCCCGTGTCACAGTAGGTGTTGGCACGTTAAAGAACCCTCCCTGCCCTATGGTCAGCAGTGCCGAGCATAGGCAAAATTTGTAGCCCTTCATCGGCACACGGTGACGTCTCCATATGAGTGAAATATTCTTGAGTGGGACGTTAAACAACAATACCATACCATACCATCTGATTAAGTGCAGTCTTCAAATGTAATATGATTCTGATTTCAGATCACTACAAAATAGAGAGAAATACAAATTGATGAAAAAATAAAGAACTACACATTATGTACAATACCTATCATCCTCATAAAACTGATGCTGTGTTCCATTTCCATGGTGAACATCCCAATCTACTATCAAAATCCTGAAACAAATTAGGAAAATAATAGATCACGTGACTGTAAATGCAAAAACTTTTACCAGGTATGTTATATAGTATTGCCTAACCTGCTTTAAGACAGACAATCTAAAGGTAGATGCACTTATGTCACATGGTGTCTTAATTCAGATGATTTGCATACGTGTAAAAAAAAAGCGGGAAGGTTATATCCTACAGTATTGTAATTTCATGGACGTAAGAGTGTTCAGTAAAAAATATCTTGCATAGTTCACATTTACCCGAGTTCAAGTGATTTTATTTTCTTGAATTAAAATTAAGCTTCCAAACTGTAATGTTTATTCATCATGTCCACCTCTTCAAATTACATCTTCGCCCTTATCAAAATGCTCATCCGAAATGTGCAGGCCGCCATGACAGAATTGTAATTTCGTGGGTCAAACTATTTTTTGAATAGTGTTGCCCTAAATGTCGTCATAGAAATTGAATATTCATAGTTAGAGGGCAGATGTATGCAGATGACATCTTTTCATTGGTGTGCTACACACAGCAGGCCGGTAACACAGCGACTCTGCTATTTATAGAAAAGGGAATAGAGAAACCATAAGGTTTTTAGGTCATTTGTCTTCAATTTCATATATTTTACCTGTTTGGTCCGAATTTTTGTAATTCAGGATTTTGATCAACTCTCTGGAATGTTGTAAAGTGTCTGGGTAACAAAAATGCGTTTATTTACAAATCACAAGAGAAAGCTTGTGGTTGATTCCGATCCTCGAATCAAAGAATACCTACGAAATTACGATACTTTACGATATATGGCATTTAATTCATTGGATCACTAAGGTAGGTTAAAATGTACATCATTACACTTTTGAGTTACCGAAGCCAATAGCTTAAGAACCTTAAATATGCAGGATAAAGTTAATAACATTTTTCAAAATTAGTATTATCTACATCAGCTTCATGTAGATATTACAAAACTGCTATGTGTAAATTTCGCACTAGGTGCAATTATCGACAAACACACAGTAGAACACTGTTGTCTTAGCATGAAGATAGAGATTACACAACAAGTTGGAACTCATTATCATGTTTATCCAACTCAAGTTAGTTAATTTCTAAAGTTTCAAAGCATGAGCTTTAGCGAGCGTTTTGAGACTTTATAAATTAACTACATGTAACAAGAGTTGGATAAACATGATAATCAATCCAAATGAGTTGTGTAATTTGTTTCTACTATAACATGTGATTAATTTACAAATAAAAGTATTAAAAATGCCAAGAAGAATATTTTTCAGTCCCCACCATAATCGGTAAGCCTGCTAAATGTATTGTGACGCGAAATATAATGACGTCAGTTTACAACGTCGTAATTGAATTTCCTGATGTATCAGCAAATCAAAACGCTCGGAAGTGATTATAAATGTGTGGTTAATCGCTACAGTTAATCAACTGTAGCCTCAATTATACAGCCGCTTTAGAATTGTTAAACTACGTGTGTTATGGTAGAAATGCATATGAAGTCCTATGACCTACCTTTTAACTCCGTACTTATTCTGTGCATATTTGGCAGCGACAGCTATGTTGTTGAAGAAGCAGAATCCCATGGCTTTTGTGCACTCAGCATGGTGACCTGGCGGTCTGGAGAGAATAGAAAAATCTTTGTATTTCAACAACACATGCCAATTTCCCTCAAATGTCTTTTCAATGATGCTTAGCAAAGTACTCCTTTCAAAACTGCTTTAATGTTAGACTATCCAATATTTAGAGTCAAAATTAATAATATAGCCTTTGTTTACTGAAACTAATGCACATGAAAAGCCCTTTTTTCCACTGAAGCCCCCATAATATTTTGATTTCGTGTTTTTACTTCTTGCAGTAATAGTTTGTTTGGCACATGCTGTTAGGTTCGATAAATTATATTGAAAATCTATCCTACCGTTCGGTGAAACGCTCAATTTGATTGGTTGTTTAAATTAAATTCAAGTACTGTAACTCTGGTAAGCTGTTAGGGGAAAATATGGAAAATTTTGAACCGGGCCAAATCGGCCAAGGTCGAGATAAGAGAAGTGAATCGGAATCTTGGCTCAAAAAGATGCAAGTTTCTTGGCATTTGATATATTTTTCTATAACAGTTTCTAAAGCATATATTCTCATCCTACTGTGATTCTTTTCTTGGTTATGTTTGACTTACCTTACAATAGCCACACCACTTTGAACCTGACAATAAAACAATATAAGAAATATCACACTTGCTATCTTTCCCTGCACCTATATTTACTTTTCTCTCCTTTTTCTCCATAATTAATTCCATAATTAGATGCTTTTTTGTGATTCAGTATGACTAAGAGGAACAAACTGAAAATTCTAACTCATGTTATATGTAAGAGTTGGGAGCAGCCTAGGTTTGTCTGGTCTAAGTACAGTATTATATGGTATGGTATTGTTGTTTAACGTCCCACTCAAGAGTATTTCACTCGTATGCTCAGCACTGCTGGCCGTAGAGCAGGGAGGGTTCTTGCCAACACCTACTGTGACACGGGACGTTGGTTTTTACTGTCTTGTCCAAAAGACAGGGACGGCCAACCGCGGAGTGGCGCTACACGGCTCGAACCCGGATCTTTCGAGGTCTAGGTACAGTAAATTAAAATAAAATGAACAATCAAAGTTGGATTCTATTTCATTTTATTGTGAAGTTTTAAATCACAAATTCAAAATACTTTTGCTTGTTGTTCTCTCTGAAGGAACACTGTTTTAAATTTACCCAGGTTTGAATTTGCCTACTGACAATGAGGGTGAAAGGGGCGAAAATAGAACTGGTGAAAATTTCTCTGCATACATTTTATTGTGAAGTTTTAAATTAACAAATTCAAAATACTAATGCATGTTGTACTGTCTGCATGATTACGATAAACTTTTGAAACAATATGGCGTGTTTGTTGTTAGATGAAATAACAAATGAATATTCTCTGCAATTATTAAAAAATAGATGAATTTACTGTTATAAATTTGCCCAGGTTTGAATTCACCCATCGACAATGCGGGGGGAGGGGGGAATTTCCCTGCATTCAGTAGGGGTTTGTTCATAGGTAAGAGTGAAGTGATAAATACAATAGTTACCTCCCCTGAAAGCACAGAATCCACAGTCTCCAGAACAAATCCAGCACTCATTTTAGCACACATATATGAGGCCTACAAAAGAATACAAGATTTGAACCATAAGTTTTATTTCTAATATTTACACCGAGATATCACTTGTAAATTTGCATCAATAGTATGGCAGTGAAATTACAGCAGAACCTTGACAATAGGCCACTTCACTGAGAAAAGGCATCGCAGAATATCAAAACTCAGTTTGAAAATCATTTTTCTAGCTAATTTCAACCTCACTTTAAAGATCACCTTACTAGTCAGATAAATTTCAACCAGTCATGTTAGTCTTAATAGTGAGGTTCAACTGCACTAACATGTAGCAGCTAACTCACTAGTCAGACCAATTTCCCTAGGGAAAGACAGAGTTATTTTTTCACAGGTAAATATTGTCTTTCAAAACCAAGTGTAGGAAAAATGATGTTCTCAATTCATTATGACCTCTCCCTTGTGAACCATTATTTTATATTGTTGCTTGGGGAAGTTCTGTCTACTCGCCTTGGACTTGAAGACTTTACCTCACCAGACAGCGTACAATATAGAGTAATGGTTTCCTCAGGAAAGGGCCCTAATAGATTAATATCAAACATTCAGAAGACCATGATACAGCTCATATATCAAACATTAAGAAGAATATGATACAGTTGCTGTAATGGATACAATATTATACTCACTGAACAAATGAACACAGAATTAAATGCGGACTGCATCTGTTTAAGTTGCAACAGGTTCTTCTCTTCGATAGTTTTTATTTGATCCACATATGCCTCGCTGAAAATGCAAATTAATGATTTTGTGAATATTATTTTTGTCAATATCTAAAATGTACGAATAAATGAGTGAAACATGAAAATAAAAAGAGACACTCCCATACAAACACACATCTGCACAAACATACATGTTCATACATACACTTATCTATGCATATCATTGGTTGTGATTATATCTAAATAGATGAATGCTTTAGAAATTTTTATAGATGCTAGCGATGTCTTTTTCCACTACAGATTGAGATCTCTTTATACATGTAAGCCAAGTAAATCCTTAAACTGGAATCTCTAATTTTATACTCTCATCGATGTGTTAGGATATTAAAATCGAAGAATGCTT
>JACSZP010021446.1:0-11555 GCA_016161895.1 Pinna nobilis
TACCTGTTACGTTTAAGATGCTGGATTGCACCTATACATACATGTCACCTTCATGACACAGAAAAACATGTCTTTATTTAGTTAGTACTTACAATGTTTGTAAAACATTTGAGCACGTATTGAGATTTACATTTCTCGATGTTGGAGGGCATCGAGGTGAGCTTTGCAATCTTTGATTGCTTCTATGTTTGACTTTCTCTATCTGTCCACTACTGTTAGATATTCCCTTTACTCATAATTACTTTCAGACATCCTCTATACTTTTAATCATGTTAAAATATCCACTTTATTCATTATTAATCTCAGTTTCACTCTACTTGTTTGTATTTTCAGACATTCCCATTCTTTGGTGTTGTACCAGTTATACTGGATGAGGAAGGGAAGGAGATCACACAGTCAGGACAGGAAGGTTACCTGGTAGGTACTTCTGTCATTGTGGTGTTTATTTCAAATGACACTAACGTCAAGAATTAGCATTTGCTCAAATTCACAGTAGTAAATACTAGCTGCCCTGAAAGATAAACTAGTATTGCTCAGTAATTATTGTGACAAAACAACCTGTATAGTAATT
Source organism: Pinna nobilis (assembly GCA_016161895.1). Taxonomy (NCBI): domain Eukaryota; kingdom Metazoa; phylum Mollusca; class Bivalvia; order Pterioida; family Pinnidae; genus Pinna; species Pinna nobilis. The sequence goes on from JACSZP010021446.1 coordinate 572, forward strand.
ACTGCTTGTCTGTCACTCCTTCTGGCCGCCCATTACACATATTTGTGTACGCTTTATAACTTGGAGGCCAGTCATAGTGGAGGAATAAAATGTGTTTGATTGATAACCACCATGAACACTTGTGCCGTGTCTTTGATTTATTTTTGTACAATGAAGTTTTTCAAGTTTTTCTCAAAGTTTTTCTGTAGCAATCCAAGGATAAAGTGCAGATGTTGATACATTACTGTCTAGATACAGTTGACTGTCTCTTATTCATCAAGATTTCACTCTTATTTGTGTACAAAGTTAACTTCAAGGTAGCCATTTTTAGCCAGACATTCTAACGAATTTAACTCTTGTAGGGTTCCATCTTCCATATCTTTCCAGATAAAATGTCTAGGGAACAGAAATTTTAACATGTATTGGTCATTATGGAGGTGTTGTTTCAGTAATCTGGATTCTTTATTTATCCAGACAATTTGCATTGGAGTGAAGGCGCCTGGATTAATGAGGCTCCATTGTATATTAGTAGGCTTTGGAATACTCAAGTGAAGAGCAATTATACCGTTGTAAATATTTTTATATGAATTGCAGGTGTTTAAACAACCCTGGCCAGGTATAATGAGAACGGTGTATGGTGATCATCAAAGATTTGAGACCACATACTTCAAAAAGTTCCCTGGGTACTACTGTACTGGAGACGGTATGTTCTTGTTAAGTCTAAGCTAACCTGCATTATGGATAGTAAGATGCACCATCTCCTGTCTGTGAGCAACTATCATAGTTTGAGCCACTGTTGCTTTGTGGTGAATTGTTATCTCTAGACTGTGAGGTCAGGAGTTTGAATGAGACGAGTGGCTTCTCCTGTTCATAAGATAAGACAGTAAAAGCTGAGGTCCCAAGCCACAGTAGGTGTCTGTATGGTAAAGATCCCTCACTGCTCAATAGCCCTATGTGTTGAGACCAGGTTAGATTTTGAAGCCTTTCCCTGGAGTTCCCTGATGTCTCCATATATGGGAATTTAAACAACAATAGAAGATGGAATGTAGTTTCAGGTGTAGCCAATGACCAATGTTTTCTGCTTCAGCAGACATTTTGAGACAACTTTTATATCAATGTTAGGTGAGCTTGTGAATCTCTTTTCACTCAGGTTTATTTGTAAGCTATTTAATATAATCCATTTTATCGTTACTTCAGGTGGTAAAAAAGATGCAGATGGGTACCTGTGGGTAACAGGGAGAATTGATGACATGGTCAACGTGTCAGGGCACCTGCTAAGTACTGCTGAGATAGAGTCAGCGCTGGTGGAGCATCCGTCTGTAGCTGAGGCTGCTGTTGTCTCACATCCACATAAAATCAAGGGAGAGTGTACCTACTGCTTTGTTACACTCAAAGAGGTAATTGTTTCAGCTAATAATTCTTTACTTACTTCGACTTAGAGATCATGATGTTGAAATTAAGACTTCATTCTTTTTATAACACCCTCCCACCCCCCACAACAAAGTTTTTTTTTGGGGGGGGGATTATATAGGAATCACCCTTCCCGCTTTCTGTTAAGTTAAGAAGTTCTGAAAGCAGATTTTTCTTACAACATAAGAGAAAGGGATATTACATACAAACCTTCACTATATCATTTACTACATTTTGATACCCAGACAATTGATCTAGTGACCTCGAACTTGAACTTTGATCTTGCTATAGCTGTTTGGTTAAAAAGTTCTGTAAAGCAGAATCTTTTGAGAAAACTTTACCACTGGATATGTGGTCCTGTTAGAACTGCTGAAGTTTTATTTGACTTCCTTACACCTGGAGAAGAAGTAACAATAAGTATCAAGTCCTGTTAGAACTGCTGAAGTTTTATTTGACTTCCTTACACCTGGAGAAGAAGTAACAATCAATATCAAGTCTCATTCCCTGTTCCCCGTCAAAAGAGGCAATGATTTATTCCTTATGTGTTTTTCATAGATGATTTATTGTGATTCATTTTCCTGAAATTAAGAAGTATATTTGATTCTGAGAACTACAAAAATGTCTGTGCGACTTTAATTGTTATCTTTGACTCTTTATTTTATGGTGTAATATTTTTAAAGCATGAACAACTGAATGGATGCGTATTTTGATCATATTCCAGTACATTGTCTATAGTTTGAATGTCTTAAAGACATTATATCATTTCATATTTTTATGTATGGTGACAGGATTTGCTCCGACCCTTTCAATTGATTACATGTAAATGAGCCCCTGACCTTGACTTAATTAGACTGAAGTGATGTTGTATGTGGTGTACAATGCCAATACAACAATAACATATTATGCATTGCACACTTAGTTTTTCCTCAAATTTCTTTTGAATTATTTTTGCAGGGATTTGACTTTACTGATGATCTTGCTGTAGATTTAAAGAATAGAGGTACATATGAGTTCTGTTTCTCAAAAGTTTGTTCATAGAAAATTTAGAACATTTCACACATAAACCTGTTTAAATTGAAGTATTTAAATGTTTTCTTTGATAAATGCACTAGAACCATGATTCAAATATACAATTCTGGAAAATTGTTTGTTGTTGTTTCACATCTCACATAGGAATCTTTCACTCATAGGGCGACATCACTGAATGTTGATGAGGTGTTTCAATTTTTGGCCTATGCCCAGCACTTGGTCTCCAGTGGTAAGGGATCTCCAAAACGCCCAAAATTAATGTCACATGGAGCCTCAGTTTATACTGCGAATAAGAAGAACTGAGTTCGAGCTGTGTCAGGCACGTTAAAGAACCTTCCCTGCTCTACTTCCAGCAGTACAGAGCATAGGCAAAATCTGTAGCCCTTCACCGGCACACAGTGATGTCTCTATATGAGTGAAATATTCTTGAGTGGGATGTTAAACAATAATACACACCACACACCCCACCCCACCACACCACACCACACCACACATTTGGATCAGGGAATGGTGTAGGGTACCCTTTTATTGATATTATTCACACAAACACCATCTTTGATTGGAGAAAAAAATAATCATCAAAATGTCTCCAGTAACTGGAAAATTTCAGAAACCCAAACAATTAACTAATCAGCAATGAATCATGTAAAATAATATAACAATCCAAAATAGACTTGTGTTTCATTATTTTTTATGTGTATATTCAATAAATTACAGCTTAGTTTTTAATGTCAAATATAATTTAGAATTTGTATGATTTAATTGACCTCAACCTGTATTTTTTACTTACAGTAAGAACAAAAATTGGGCCATTTGCTCAGCCAGATTTTGTGCAAAATGCTCCGGGATTGCCCAAAACCAGGTCTGGAAAAATCATGAGAAGAATCTTGAGGAAGATAGCTGTTGGAGATGAAAATGTTGGGGATATAACCACGTTAGCAGACGAGTCTGTCATCAGCAAATTATTCCAACTACGACCAGAAAGTGCTTAACTTGCAGATCTTATGCAGTTGTATACTTATACCATACTTTAGATATTGTCTTATCAGAGATGATATAGGAGAGACATGTGTATCAGTTTACATACTAATGTCGTATAAGAATTATTTTTATTTACCCTTAGAGATCAATGATGAGTTCCCAGTATGGCAATATGCTTAAATTATTTATAAAATTATACACCATCTTCACCTTATTATTTTACTGCCGATCATATTAAAATGAGATAAAGCATTATTTCACACCACCAGATGTTTTGGGAGTTGCAGGACTTGGCCTTGTGATGACTTGAGGGCGTCATATTCTTTTGATTTGTAAGCTCATGGAGAATTTGATAGTATGTCCACTATTCACCATTTCTTTTGTCTTTTACAGCAGCTTCTCATATCATCACTGGGTCCATATTATTGCATTTCAATGGCACAGCAACTCAACAAATCGTTAATTTTTTTTTCAATTTTTGTTGGCCCACTGTCTATCTTTCACTCCACCTTCGATCGACACCTGCAAGGTAGAAATATTAAAGAACAAACATTGTTTGATCAATAGTGAATGTCTCTCATTTGCCCCATGGTGATTACCGCGGTAACAGGGAACAATTGTATATCAAAGTATAAATAAGTTACCCCTAACATCCGCTGATTATAGAACTGATTACGCACTTATATGCTAGATGTGTTCTCCATTTCAACAAAGACATTGTCTCATGCTGCCATAATCTTTTTTGCTTCTTTGATACTAAACAACTGAACAAATATTTTTTTTTTATTTGTTGTATTTGACCAATATGTTACACAATTGTGTATATGTATATCAATATCAGCGTTTTACTTTTTGTCGTTACTTTTTATTTGTTATTTTGTATAAGGCTTCTATGTGCATTTATACTCTCTACAGTTTTGATCAAGGTTAACACCAGCCAGTATTAGCTTGGTAGATCTAGTGATATAGTTTGTTAAGTTGTAAGCAGCTCAATAGAAATATCTATGTCTTTCTGTTGTAGCCACTTAGATGTAAATTTTTTCTTTTATATCGTTGTTTGCTGTACTGTTATGTTCTTAAGAGTCCCTCGTCAGTCGTGATAGATTTAATTTCTCTGTGAAAGGCCATCGATAAAGATTGTACATTTACGTATTGACAAACTTTTCATAAAGGGTGCAAGTAGATTTTGGTCTATTTGTTAATCAGTTTGTCCAAAACACTTTTACCAATTATTTCCCTTATTATTCTTCATCATGAGACCTTCCGTATCTTATCCAAATTATCTGACATGGTAGCTTGGTAACCTTCTTATTTTGAGTCCGCCCTGAATCGGTGGTTAGCATATTTGCCTTCTGATCCTGAGGTCATGGGTTCAAATCCTAGGCGCTTTGTAGTTGGCTTACTCTCTCCTTCGGATGACGTAGTAAAATCCGAGGTCCCGTGTCACAGTAGGTATTGACACGTTAAAAAACCCTCACTGATCAAAAGTGTCGAGCATAGGACAAATTTGACACACTTCACTCAACCAGCCAGTTTTATTTCTATGGCGTACAAGGTGTCGGTGTTTCACATGCACTTCTAGGTAAAAATAATAAAATTTAGTCAAGAAGAATCATGGTTATAGGATTGATACTTGGTGATTAATTTTTTAAAACATGATGAATTTCTTCAACCAGATTATATCAATCTGTGAAATTGATTTAACTGGCTGTTGTAGGCAAAGTTTACCTATAAAAAGAATAAAAAAGTTTAATGTTAGTGATCAGGAATTTTGACCAATACTTAAAAAATCATCAGAATTAGACAAACTTGGATATATTTAAAGCGAATATGAATGAACTTTTTTTTCAAGTAAACAGGGTCTTCAAAGTAAGTGGGTTAAGATTGAAATAACATGATTTAGCCAGGAAATTAAGATAATTTCAAATTAAGTGAGATTTCAATAATTAAGATCTCATTTGGTACTGAAATGTGATTTATTCTCCTTGCATTTGTTTCTGTATGTTTAATTTAAGCTGTTAATCGTGTGAATCATATTCTCATTGTGTTATATTATCATGACAAAACCTTTGTTGTATTTTTGTTGTGTACGTTTGTAGATGACCTAGATTCTACTTGTGGGTCAGAACAACTAATATTTTGTTACTCATCTATCTTATGTTTACAAATGATCACATTGCTGTTTGGGAATAACTTTATCATTTTTCACAATATATTAGTCGGAATTTTGTTTTCTTTACTGTAATCATCTAGATTTTTATTGTGTATAATTACTTACATACAGTAAAGCGCCGATTATCTGGATTGTTTGCTCGTACGGACAGATATTATGTCCCCCATGTTTTTTCCCCAGACATTTTTTTACAGGGAATAAAAAACAAGCTAATAAAATAATGATAAATAAAAAAGATGTTCATATTTTGTTGTTCAATTCTGACAATGAAGATTATATATGGAGAATAATATATAGAATATACAATAAGAATATGGAGTTACCTGTTTTAACAGATTTAATTCCAAGCATTGCAAGAACCAGCTTTATCATGTATGTTTGTACAGTAACTGTCAACACTGGTATATCTCTGACAATATGGCACACTATCTCTAAGTTATTTGTTTTTTTATATTAATTTGGGTAGCACCTTTTAAAAGGTGTTCTGTCAAAACAGGTAACATCATTAGAAGATAATAACTTCTTCATTTATACTATTATATAATCCATATCGTTTTCATTAAACATGTACATTCTAGTTATTCAAGTATTGTTTTTACAATTTTTCACAACTTATGTGCATTTACAGGGTTAACTATAGATGGATAAAATCATGTTGAACACAAGTTATTTATTAAATATTTTTTAATCCAGTATCTTGAGCTCTCCTTTAGTTCCTTTGTCCCCTGTACATTCTTCTTTGCCGTGGTAGAATTGACAGGATAAATTACAATATGTCTGTATAACAGATCCACTTAACCTCAGCCCTTTATTACTTTCCACCTGTTAGAGTAAGATAATTATGTAGATAAAGTTTGTGAATTGTATAGTTTGGTTTCTGAATATACCTTTTGATACACAGTTTGTCAAAGTTTCTGACATCTTGTTCAAATTTGGTTCCATTCTAATGAATCAAAAGCCTTGCCAGTGTAATTGTGGAAATCTGTTTATCTGAACACTTTTGTAGTCAGAATTTCTTCTCAACCACTGAAACTAGAAACCACAGTACTACAGAAAATTTGTTAGGTTTAGCCATCATAACCAAAAATGATATGCATATTCATTCTAGAAATGAAGAGAAGTCTGTATCTGTTAGATCCATGCTTGATAGATGGAAGTGATGAAAACATAAGACCTTTATGAATGTATGACATTTGACAGTCACATTATATACAATAAAACCTGTGAAAAATAACACTTCTACAGACACAACTAAATCAGTCTTTAAACGGAGGTGGCCACTACTGTGGAGCCTAATTAATCGGGATGCCTTTGCTCCCAGTCAGAATGTCCGGATAAATGAAGCATCCGGCTTACTGAGGCATTGTCCTTATAGAGACCAGTGCAATTTGAAAATACTGTACCTATGAAATCCTGTCTGGGAGATGAAGCCTTCAGATTGTTGGCATCAAAATTCTTGAGGCTCGACTGTATATACAAGTTGATTCATGCACAAATGATACAAACTTTGGGACAGCAAAGAGAACTCTTTATGACCTGGTCAATAAGGCAGGGTTTTCTGTAAACACCGTATTTATGTCAGTGTCCTGTAATGCATGGTAATTGATAAAGCTAAAAGTACAGAAACAGTCACCGTACACTGTAAATGCATCATAGTTTTACTGATTGATATACAGTTTATAAGTAAAGGAAGAATCAATGTTCTCCCTAGAAATTATGGATAGTGTGGGGTTACTAAAGTGAGTGTTAAACCTAAAGTGAGGAGATCATACATGTAAACTGCACCACACAGTTGTTTATATTATGGTTGATCATCAAGATGCATCGTTAGTATTATCTATATGTCATTGAATCTGTTACTAACTCAAACTAGCTCAATGACTGCTAGATATATGCAACTTAAATAGGGTGAATGGATAATGCAGATAGCAATGTGGTTAATTGAAATAGCATGATGGTACTATCACAGTATAAGGGCATGAGGAGAACATTGAAAAAGTATGGCATTTTAACAGAAATTTATGCGAACATTATATAAAATATATGGCTTGTCAGTTCAAATTTTGTTTTGCACCATTTCTGATGATTTGGGAAGATTCTCCATTGATACAAAGTAATCTTTCTTTCTATAGCACGACTCTCATTAATAAATAATTGTTAAAGCTTGAAATTCCCAAAGTCTCATTAATCTTGAATAATTGATAAAAATGGTTTCTTCATTTGCTAGGTTTTAAAGCCAAAACACTCCCAGCAAATGGAGTACACTGTTATGCTACGAACAAGTGATTATACAATCATATATTAGGTTGTATGAAAAGCTTTATCTTTACATGTGAGATAAATACTTTTTATTTATGACTTGATTTAAAGAGCTGACTGATGACATTAATCCCTAATACCACTTGTCCCCATGAGGCAGGGAGGGCAATAACATTTATGTGATTTATAACCATGGTTGAATGGTCCTTACTTCCAATGGCTTTTATAGTGCCAGGTCACTTGCACAGCTGACAAAGGTTTCAAATTATATATTCTAGTCTGTTTACCCTCAGTCTGTTTATAGAAAAGACAAACATGAGATAAGAACTTACTGCTGAATACCTAGCACAATCAGTAATTAAACCAGGCAGCCTCAAAGCCCTGTGCTCAACAGACTGAGCCAAATCTGTCGGCTACAAATTGATGTCGTACAACACTAAATTATTCATCTCCTTTGTAATCTTGTTATGTCTGCTATAAATTTACCAGGTAAACAAATTATATACATGCCATAAATGACTGCATAATAGAAAATGAACTGCTGATTAAATTAAAAATGATATAAACAAAAAAAGTAGGTCTGGACCCCATGAAAACTTAGAATTTTCTTTAGTATGAGAATTATCTGAAATCCAGTAACTCAACCCATCAGAGTTTAGTATTGGCCCAAGCAAACCAAATGTTGTACATGTATATTGTCCAGTTTAAGTACAAGTGGATAGCACTATAAAAGTGAATAGATTTTGTAAATACTGATACATACATTGGAGTTGAGCTATAACAAATTGGTGTATAATGAATTAAAAGCTGTAGTATATTGAAACAAAATTCTTAATTAAATAACTTACTACAGTCGATTGGAAAAACTAAAATGAATTGTTATGTATCAAAAGAATACCTATGGGGAATTGAAAATAAAGTTTATTAGGTAAATATAAAAGCATTGATTTCCATTGGTCTTCACATGCTTTTGCAATGGTTGTATTTTACGCTGAAACAATATTGTTGAGGTAACCACATGTAGAAATGTCCATGCACGTGTCGGGCAAAAGGTGAACCTGGATGACAGGAAAGAATACATGCAAGGCATATAACAAATAATGCCTATAACAAACTCAAATGCCCCAAACCTTTGACTCTGTTACAGGCCAACTCCATTGTATTTTTTCATTAAGTGATTCAGACTTTTAATCCTTTCACCACTGCAGGCCGTAATAGACTGGTCCAACAGAATAGAGCATACTACTGTGATACTTAGGGGTGAAAGGGTTAAAAACAATGAGGTAGAAAGTTGCATTTTGATGATTTTGATTTTACCACTACTGGTCGATGACCAGTAACCGGCTAGAACCAGTACCTGGCTATTGCTTGATTTCAGCTACTTAGATCACAATTTTAAAGATTTTGTTTAGATAAGATACAAGTTTTTGTTCATTTTTTTCATTTAAAGCAAAAAAAGTTATTGTCACGAAATAAATAAAATAAAAAATTCGCCATAGTAGGATACTGGTCGTAGCCAGGTACTGGTCCTCGACCACTACGTGTACATGTATATGTATTATTTGAGTATACATGTATAAGTAATCCATAGAATGAAATGTAACTCTTAGATATAAACTTAATCTATCTTAAGTAAGTCTACTATAACTTAATATAATGAACTGGTAATCATGTTTAGCGTGGAAATAGAACATTATGTATCATGTAATTATCATAGAATATAATGGTTAAAAAGTCATACCTGCCTCGTGTTCTTAGTCTCTCGCATGTATCATCGTAGAGAAAGCAATGGTTACAGAAATTGTACTTTACAGGGTACAAGTTTATTATTTTTGGTACTGTTTCATTGACATCATTTTGTTTGTTTCCTTATTGCTTTCTCGGTGAGCAGTTACTGCATGATACTATGGTGTATGGTAGATGGAACCACAGATAATACACAGATAATCATATTGCTTTCTCGGTGAACAGTTACTGCATGATAACCATAGATTAATACACAGATAATCTTATTGCTTTCTCGGTGAACAGTTACTGCATGATACTATGGTGTATGGTAGATGGAACCACAGATAATACACAGATAATCTTATTGCTTTCTTGGTGAGCAGTTACCGCATGATAACCATAGATTAATACACAGATAATCTTATTGCTTTCTTGGTGAACAGTTACCACATGATAACCATAGATTAATACACAGATATCCTTATTGCTTTCTTGGTGAGCAGTTACCGCATGATAACCATAGATTAATACACAGATAATCTTATTGCTTTCTTGGTGAACAGTTACCACATGATAACCATAGATTAATACACAGATAATCTTATTGCTTTCTTGGTGAGCAGTTACCGCATGATAACCATAGATTAATACACAGATATCCTTATTACTTTATTTGCATTTTTGTACTGCCCCAGTTCCCAGCTTCCTTTGGTAATTACAAGTTGTACTCTTTGATGAAGTTGTTAAACTTCAGATAATTGCAGAGTTAGTATCGTCTTACTTAGATCAAAGGCTAGCCTTGGCTTGATTCAAGGTAGGTGTGGGATATCTTATTCAAAGGAAGCATTTAACTAGAAATTATTATTTTAACTCCGATTAACTATCAGTAAAAATAGTAGTTTATAAGTATTCAGGAGACTTTGAGTAGATTACTGTTTTCATGTCAAGTCCATCATTTTCACCTCCACTCCTTGTGAACCCTGTCTTCAGTTGATACTTCATTGCTTTGTTCCGACTATTCTGCATTACTTTCCTCAGACTATTTGAGTCTCATTCCAAAGCGAACAAGTACCTGTCTTGAACAATCTGACAGATGGATGGTAAAAGCTATCATAATTGAGTCACTGCCAAGATAGTAACGGGGACCACGACTATTATTGCACTTATATGGACACGTTACAGAATGCTGATTAAGAGCTATATACATCGACTTATGCTGAGCACTCGGGGTCATTGAGCACCAAGAGATCTTTGACATGTAATAACCTACATGTCACATACATGTGCATGTATACCTACAATTGTCTCCCAGAATCATTGACCACCAAGAGATCTTTGACATTTCATCACCTACTTGTCATATACATGTTGGGGCGTACACTCAGGTCATTGGGTACCAAGAGATCTTTGACATTTCATCACCTA
>JACSZP010021447.1:0-10253 GCA_016161895.1 Pinna nobilis
TTCTTAAAATGTAAAAAATAAAATATGATTATACTGATATTAAAAATATCCAGAAATCAGCAGATTTGTTGTATTTTTTGCAATTTTAGCCCAAAAATACCAAAAATCTGAAGAAATCATTAAAAAAAATGCCAAAATACTATAAGGCAGCATTGATCCATTGCAACAATAAAGAAAAATAATGTTTTTGAGATTGGGCCAAAAATGGCCCTTACTGACACTTCTCCTTTACAGCAGAATACCCTACATATATACAAAATTTATTTCAAAATGCCTACAATTTCATATATGCAAAAAAATGCAATTAGGATTGAAATTCCTGTCTTTAGCGGTATTTAGAAAGTCCAAATACTCTTTCCTGCAGCGATGGTCTAAAAAAAATGGTCAGGGAGCAGTGGCTACGTAGCCAGTAGCCATCAATGGTATTTTATCATTTCATCTTAAGTTTACATGTACACACATGTACCTTGACAATGTTTTTAATTATCTGTTTGAGAAAATTGTACATCTAATTGTGCTTCATTTAAAATCATTCTGAAAAATAGTGTTCTATAAAATGGCGAAAATCATGCAAATGGCCAGCTTTTGGTCCCTGCTTATTACTGGTCCCTGACCAGTACAGTTTCTACTGTACAAGCAACTTACTTCATCGGGATCAGTTATTCGCATGGTGAGTGATGGAACAACTTCGACGGTGCTGCTAGAACCAGAACTGTCCAGTTCTGGGATGGAAATATTGTAAAACGGCTTGTCAAACGTTGGTTTGTTGTCGTCCTCATCTCTAATTGTAACACTGACCGATGTAGTGGTCGTCTGATTCGTTTCAGTGCCATTGTCCAGTTCTATGGCCTATCAAACAAATAAAAAAGTCAGTACAATTCAACTGTTTTTTAAATCAGGAAGCACTTAATAAAAGCTCATAAATATCATTATGGCAGGTCAATATGTAATAAATTAAGACTTGCATCTTAATGTGAAACACAGACGCCGGGATTTTTTTTCAGCTTTGTCAAGGTTTGTTTCCTAGAATTTTTGTTTGCTTTTCATCATATTGTTGATTACTATCCCACGCAAGAATCCTTCACTTATACAGAGACATCACCATGTACTGGTGAAACAAATTTTGCCTTTGCTAAGCATTTATTGTCATAGGGCCGGGAGGGATCTTTATTGTTATGCCACCTACTACGACACAGGGCCTGAGTATTTTCTGTCTCATCCTAAAGAAATGGACAGCCAATCACAGTTTGGCTCAGACTTGAACCGGGGACCTCTTGATCAGAAGAGGAACATGCTAACCACTAGGTCATGGCATCCCCATTTTGCTTTACATCACACTTGACATTCTTTCCATCGTATGGGAGGCAGCCAGTTTTTATTTGTAAAGGAGAGAGCCATATCTCCACATAAGCGCCCAGAAAAGGTCACTAGGCCATCTGCAGGCAAACTGGCATATTTTCTGATATTGTTAACCCTTTCACCCCTAAGTATCAAAGTAGTATGTTCTTTTCTATTGTGTTGGAGCAGTCTATTATGGTCTGCAGTGGTGAAAGGGTTAAATTAGGTTCCAGTAATGCATGAACCCATATGGACTCCAGGTGAGAGACTTACATGTAATGGTTAAAAGCAGCGTAAATCCATCACACTGGCAGACAAATTGTCAAATCCAGTGACTTCACAATGCATTTTTGATGTTTATCGGAGGTTTGACTGGGGGGTTTTGTATTGCGATGTCATCAAAGTTACGGTAACAATTTTTCCAATGTAAAAGGTCAACTCTCCAATCAATTTGGTCTCGAACACTGGCAGTTCTGTGTCGAGGTGAACTAAAATTACTAACCATGACGTCAAATATATATCTGAAGTTTAGAGTCTCTCTGTCGATACTGCCGTTCACTGTCACGTTCGAAATGTAGACACCATTCCCTTCCAACACAGTATTGCTCATGGCAAACAGTTTTTGTGCATCTGTAGAGAAGCAATAAAATCAAACTATTAATGAAATATATGTGGAAATATATATCAAAATAATCGCTTTCAGTTGCGATTTTGAAGGTACGTAGTTCCTCTCTATAATAGATTGTGATGATCTAAGGGTGTTTTGAATTTTCTGACTTTTGCAGAGATGAAATAAAATCGTCAAATTCAAAATATCATCCGATACATATATAACAGGGATACATATTTGTATGAATAGGTATCTCAATAGGAAGAAGGCAACAAATTTACGAGTTAGTTATTCACATGGTGTTCGACTGATTAGTATCACATGTAAAGGAATGAAGAACGTTGTTTCTATTACAGGTGCCAACAGGACTGAGGTAACACAACATAACATGTGTTCTGACAAAGGTCAATAAAAGGTAGGTTAATATTTGTGCATGTAGGGTCATCAAGTGAAAATTAGTTTTGCATATAGTAAAATACTGACACAAAATGTTTTGTTTGATTGTTTACAGTATCTTAGAGCTGTTCAAAATTCCAATCAAATATATATTGTATTCAACACAGGGTGACAGGCGACCAATTTTGCCTTTGCTCGGTACTTATATGGTCATCGAGCAGGGAGGGCTTTATAACGTGCTGACACCTACTGTGACACGGGATCTAGGATTTTACATCATTCATTCATCATTTCATCAGAAAGACAGGGACAGCCAACCACAGCGTGGCTCAGATTTGAACTTATGACCTTATAAGGATAATCATATATGATTTTAAGGCAAACACCCTAACCACTAAGCCATGGTTACCCACCAGTGCATAGTGAGGGATCTAACACAGCACCTACAAGGTAAATGTGTACCGTCACATAAGCTTGTGTTACCTTTAAAGACCCATGTGATCACCTGCAAGTTAAATTTGTATGGCCAACTGCTAGACAAGCAAAATGTCGCTACAGGTACTTATTTCTAAGTCTTACAAAGCAAGTCGGAAGTAGACAAATTACTAAATTGGCTAGGCAAAAGACCTTGGTGGCAAAAATGGAAAAAAAAAAGCATCAAGCAATAGTCATTTATTTTGTATGGCTAATTGTTTTCCAAAAATGATGACAAAATAGATGTCCTGCTATTTTGAAGAAGCTTAACAGTCTTTAAATCATCAGAAAATTCATAAGCCGAAATGATCTGTATCATTTTTGTACCTGAATATGACTATGCAAGTGAGGGATCTAAAATAAATCCTGTAAATGTAGGCCCACATTTTGTATGATAATGCCACAGTGCATTAATAAGAAGGATCAGACCTAACACAGAAAGAGAAGGATAAATATTCTTCACAGTTGCCAAAATTCTAATGTTGTCATTTTGTTATTAACATATATACCCACTCAAGAATCTCTCACTTATAGAGAGACGTGACCAAATGCCAGTGATGGGCTACAAATTTTACACAACGTTTGTCACTTTGGAACCATTTCATGAGCTGACACCTACTGTGACACCCTGGATTTTGCTGTCTCATCTGACAGAAAAAGGGATTCATGCCTGCTGAAAGGGCTCAAACTCAATAACCACAAAATCTAAGGGCAAATATCCTACCATGTACCATGGCAGTCAGCCAAATAAACATTCCAGAAAAAGAATATTTTGTTCATGCAAGTTGTTTTTCATTGATGGAAACTATTGTCAACAAGCTTACCTACGTTTAGAACCACAAGGAATTTTCTCAAAAAGAACATAAAATTTTTCCCCAATTCATTTCATTTTGTTAATAACTGTTTAAACTTTTTGAAATCTGTCTCTTCCTTGGAATATGGGACTCAAGTGGAGATGACTCTTTTTTCTCTTACTCTTACAGTATTTTATTGGACTCTAGTACTTACAGCACACAAGTCCCACCTACATTTTTTGTTGTCACTTTACGTCCCACTAAAATATCTATCACTCTTACAGAAATGCCACCATATTCCAGTGAAGGGCTCTAAATTTTGGTTCATGCTTGGCATCCAAAATCATTGAGTCCTTAAAGAAGCTGACATCTACTGAGACACAAGAACTCAAATTTAAAAACAAAAAATGTTTGATTCAAAGAATGAGATCAAAACTTATGGTACCAAAAGTAAGGTAGTATAAAAAAAAAATACGCATATGAAATATGAAAGCCTGAAAGCTTACACTTGTTGTTGTATTGTTGTTCAACATCTGACTAAAGAATATTTCACTCATACGGAGACATCACAGTGTGTCAGTGAAGGACAACAAATTTTGCCTATGCTTGGCACTGCTGGCAGTAGAGCAGAGAGGGTTCTTTAACGTGCCAACACCTACTGTGACACAGGACCTCAGTTTTTACTGTCTCATCCCAAAGACAGGGACGGCAAACTGCAGAGTGGCGCTGTGCGGATTCGAACCCCGGACCCTTCGATTTGAAGTCAAACACGTTAACCACTCGGCCACGGAGGCCCTGCCTTTAATCACTTTTAAAAATACTATTCAGAAGTTATTGCTAATGTTCAAGTTTTTGTGGATTAACAGATAGACAGACCAACAACTATATGCCCCAAAACTTTGTTTCTGGGGACATAAAAATTCTTATTATATTTCATAAGGATATATTGATACTTGACCAAATGAATGGCTCATGTCAAAATTCAGGTGTCATTAAATCTGTTTTAATTAAATTTGTGAAACATGAATATTATATCCTTAGGTCTCATTTGTAGGTAAGCTTGATGAAACTAGGAATTGTGATTATCAATTTAGTCCATATAGCCATACTCTCTTGATTGTCAGATACTGCTGAGCATGCGCATGCTGTAATCCAATAGTCTTGAAGCATGCTTTTATATGTTAATGACATGCAAATTAGATTTCTCACTCATTTTATACAGCTTGTCAGAGAAAACAGACAGAGTTATATATTGTTCACATGCTTTAGTGTTTTCAAACACAAAAAAATTGATACACATGTTATGGAAGGAGTTATTATCACGGTTTCTATAGTGATATGGCCTCCATTTTAACACAAACTTCAAAAAAGACCTAAAGTCTAAAGTTACAAACAAGACCAAATATGTCAATTCTGCAATGCAAGATTTCATAGGACGTAGCCTTTGAATTCCTACAACACTTTCCTAAGAATTTGGTTTCAAAAATGGCAGTTTTTTTTCAATTTCAAAAAGTTGATTATTCTACAAATTTTCAACTAATATCCTCTCATTGAGTACAAAGTACAATTCTCCAACTTTTACAAATTGTCAAATGTGCTCGTATGTTTTGATGTGATGTTGTTCAAGATTCTCCAGGATCAAGATTCAACATTGTGCTCTATATCGTTAGAAAATGCTATGAAAAATATTTTGACATTTTAACTTTATTGTTTGTGAAATATTTCACTGACATTGGAGGGAAAGGATTTTTTTTTAAATAATTTTCTTTTTAAGAACAGAAAAATTGTTCTTTCAAAATAATAATGAAAAAAAAAAATAAGTGTAGTTTAAGATAATTTGACGCGAGAGGCCAATTTACCAGAGTAACCATATATAGTCCTTTTCTAATGTGTGAGCTGAAAAAAAAGTTAATAACAATCCTGGCTGAAATAAAACTGCAAATTCAAGCTCATTATCATTATATGACATAGCATTCAAACTACAAATATGAGAAAAGTGAAGCCCTTTTAAACTGAACACTGACTTGTTCTGAAGAACAAGTAAATTGTCTGGATAAATGAAGTGTCTGGCAGATTGCTGTGACACTACTCGAATAATGACACATACAATTTGAAACCTTTGGGTACAAAAATCCTTTTTCCAAAAATAATCTTGAAATTAAAATCACTTGTAATCGTAAGTGAGCAAATTTTCAATTTATCACAATTTGTAAATTTTACAACAAAACAGACCAATTGTGATGAAATCTGAAGTACTTGAATTATATAAATTGGAGAGTTACCACATTTACTGAATTAAAGTTACAATTTGTCAAAAAAAAAAATTATCAAAATGAGATAGGATGCTCCTTGGCAAATTTTGCCGGGAATGTGAAACGTCCAGATTAACGGCATCCAGGTTTAACAAGGCTTTACTATATCTTTTTTAAAAATAATTATAGAGACATGCACACCTCTCCATTGTAAAATAAAACAAAAAAAAATGTTTTAATGTTGTGATGCTTAACGTCCAGCTCAAAAATATGAATGCACATGGAAACATCCTTGAATGAAGGGTTTTGAATTTTAATTGACAATTCTTTGTCGCCTTGGGCCAAAGAGCAATGAGGGTTCTATAACACGCTTCAAAGTTTTGATCTACAGGTATACTTGGCACCTGAGGCCATTAAAAATCAAGAGATATTATATTATATTGTTACCTACAGTGACACAGGATCTTGATTGTATCAGTGAATCACATCTAAAGGGAAGGAAAAACTACATGCTTCTACCAAGTCTAGATTGGTTAGTTGTATAGTTGCTTAACGTCCCACTCGAGATACTTTCACTTATATGGAGACATTACGTCACCATATGCCGGCCGATGAAGTGCTCTAAATTTCGCTTGGCACTTAGAGACATTAAGCAGCGTTGGTTCTTTCACATGGCAACACCTAGTAACACGGGATCTCCGTTTTTAAAGCCTCATCCACGAGACAGGAAAACAAGCAAGCACAAGACACAGAATTGAAGCTTCAACCTCAAGGTCAGAGGTTAATACACTGACAGCAACCTGCATCAAAAGCCATGTGACATACAGCTCTGGATCAAGCTGCTTCAGAACACTCGCTATCAATATTACCCATGATTTCTAGAAGCACAAAACACTTCCTATGGACCCTGGTGACAATATCAGTAAATTAGGAAGTTGGAACAAAAAATACTAGAACCGAAATCAAGTGATTGAGCTACAGTATCTTGACGAATAAACTTGTGCGATAAACATAAGAAAACAAATAATAATGATAACTGCTAAAAGTGTATCACCATTTACAAATAACCTATGTGTATATTGTAATGGAGAGGAGAATATTGTGGTTACCATAGCAACAGTCAGCAAATAAATAGCACATTTTCCTGATAAGTGCATTTGTTTAAAAAAACACATTCAAAATCAAATAATTAAATGTTATAATGCAAAAATAACAAGGCATAGAAAAAGCTTTAAAAAGATCCGAAAACCTTGGTATAAAACGTTGCCATGCATCAGAGCTCTTATAAAGTATACAAAAAAATAGTCAAACCATAAATATCTGTGTAAATATAAAATGTGTGTAAGAACTCACCTTCGTTCCCTTAAGTACATAAACCAATAGCAAATAAATTAGTTACAAAATGCGCTACAAAAATCATCAAAATCTCTTCTATAATTAGGCACAGTGGGACCCGGATATATTGAAACCAGAGGGAAATGATTACGTTCTTTCAAATAAACAGGTTTTTTTTTTAAAACAACGGAATTGAAATAGTAATAAAGTAATTTAGGTATCGTTAAAATCATTTCAAATAAAGAGTGATTTCAATATATCAGGGTTTCAATATAAGTGGGGTTCACTTTAAATGTAAACTATTGTCAAATCTGCTTCATGATATTTTCAATATATTGTGCCTGAATGAGAATAGATATTTTAGGGTGCAAAATTCAGTTTAAAATAACCGCCCTTTTTCACTCAAATGAGATGGTGGTTGGTTGGTTGGTCGTATTGTTGTTTAATATCCAACTCAAGAATCTTTCACTTATATGGAAATGTAACCATGTGAAGGTGGAGGTGAAATGCCACACATTTTGCCGATGCTCAGCACTTATGGCTGTAGAGTAGAGAGGGGTATTTAACATGTAGTCACCTATTGTGGCAAAGGACCTCGGTTTTACAGTCTCATCTGAAAGACAGTAACAGCTGATTCGAACCCATGACCTGATTACCAGAAGGCAAAAACTCAAACCATTAGGCTGTGGTGGTTCCTAAGATTGGTAAAGTCTCTCCAAACTTAAGGCTAAACAAGAAACAGCCCAAGACGGTATAGTCTGCAAAGTTGTTGTTGTATTGTTGTTTAACATCCGACTCAAGAATATTTCACTAATACGAAGACATCACTGTGTGCCGGTGAAGGGTGACAAATTTTGCCTATGCTCGGCACTTATGGACGTAGAGGAAGGAGTAAGTGTTCTTTAACGTGCCAACACCTACTGTGACACGGAACATTGGTTTATACTGTCTCATCAGAAAGACGGGGATGGCAAACCACAGAATGGCGATGCTTGAATTCAAACCCCAGACCCTTCGATTTGAAGTTGAACAGGCTAACTACTTGGCCACGGAGGCCCCTAGATTGCAAGTAAAATCTTATTTTAACTGAATTAAGGTCGCAGATTTGACAATTTTACAATTCAATGCTCTATAATAGCTGTATATGCAGTCCCTCAGTTTAACTTACATAACACCAGATAGTGATAATCCCACAAAATAAGAGCAAAAAATTCCATAACAATAAAAGCTGAAGGGATTTGTGGGAATTATGCCAAATGATAAAAGCTGATGGGATTCATGGGGATGCCAAATGTCTTACAATTGCAGGGAAAGGGAATTAATAAAATGCATAAAAGGACATCATGAAACTAACATGTATATCGTAGCAAACTATGGCAAAGGGATAATTAAAAATCACTGTTTTTCACAAGGATTGGCAAAAACAATCATTGCAAATGGGGGAAAACAGGCAAAAGGGAATAATTAAAAAGCCCTATACTAAGTAATAAAATATGCGAATGGGAATCATAAAATGTCTCTACTATGTAATAAATGTGGTATACATATGAATTGGGACTTGCAAAAAAGCTGAATCATATTTACTGTAATATTGGCAAATGGAACTCATCAAACAGACCTATACTACGTAATGATAGAAGCAAAGGAAACCCATCATGCATATTCATTAATATGCAGAACATTGTGTCCTTAAATTGTACTTTCACATTTCTTGATATGCAGTAAACCCTGTTTACAACGACAATTTATTTCCCCACATGTAAAAAAGTTGTTATACCAAATTTGTCACTGTGAGGAATTTGAAGATTTCGTTGTTTGCTTTCTTGAGTATAAATTCAAAAATCATTCAATTATTCAATTCAATTATTTCAAGTATTTAATATCGATGTATCTAGATATTCACAACTAAAGGTACAAACGCAATAGCCTGTTGTTGTATTGTGCACATATTCAATAGGTTACAATAAATCAAGTGATATATTCATTTTCGCAGGTAGATACTTATGCGAAATTACAAAAAAATAAAAATTATCGCGAATAATACCAGATTTGCAATAATAAGAACATTTTGTCTCTTAGTAATTTCGTCTGGAAGGTGAGGACTATCAGAAGTATCAGGATTATTGGCATCCAGAATAACAAGGTACAACTGTATTCCGTTGTATTGAATGTCATTGTAAATCGGGTTCACTACATACTCTATACTCTTATTAAAAAGGTATGTACTATCAATGCTAGGAGAAATTTATACAGACATACCAATTGCTTTTAAAATCCCCTCCCCCTTTAAAAAAATTGTGGTTTTGATATGTCAGATACCCATAGAGGACCCTTGGATTAAATAGTTTACTTATATGTTGGCTTACCCAGGCTGACAATGCGAATTGGTCTTCGATTTCCTGTGTCACCATCCTGCGCTCTGATTGGACCAACAACAGTTCCCTAAAAAAATTACATCACAAATTTCAATACAAAAACTATTTTCCTTACCTAACAAAAAGCTAATTCACTTTGAGACCAAGGTTCTGCTGGTAAATTACTTTTGGTCACTAGTAAAAGGGAGGTAACTCAATTCACCAACGGTGATGCCATCATAAAGGTCCAGATGCATATTTGCCAAGACTCTCCAATAAACAGAGAGATTCTTCATTTTCTATGTAAAATTTTGATAATTTTTTCACAAAAGTGCAAATCATCCCAAAGAAAAACTTAAATTTTCCTCTTGAGTTTTAAAAAATTAAGAGTCTTCCATGAAATTGAAAAATCTTCTCCATAGAAATTTTTCAAGATTGCCAAAACTGCAGTAAACTCCTTATTTGGTCCTTTATTCTTTCCGGCTATTTAGTTTGTTAAGACCATTCTTCAAAATTGTGGGTATGATTGTTACTTACACTTTTATCCTTACACTCACCGAAATTGGTGACTGGAAACTGTGATACTTACGAAAGGTGAATTTTCAAAGACCTCCAGTGCAATAGGAGCATTGAGGAATAGTGGATTGGTGTCATCCTGGTCTCCGACGGTGATCAACATATTAATGGAAGCCGAGTTCTG
>JACSZP010021453.1:0-18094 GCA_016161895.1 Pinna nobilis
ATATTCTAATTCCAAAAATGTTTGGCCCTTTGGGTTTTTATCAAATGAATTGATGACAATATTTGTACTAGCAACATAATATTACACCTGCAAATGTGTATTTAGGGTTAAAATATCTAAGACCAATAATAAATTTTATTGTAAACTGTACAATGTATGATAAATTAAAAAATTTGTGCACTTACGATTATCAAGTGATATTTTAAAAGGGGCCGGTCCTAGTTGTTTGGCTGAGTTCCTTACACTCTCCGTTATCACTCTATGAATCATAACATTAATCCAGCCTGTGTGCAAAAGTTGTTAGGTAATGACATTGTATGTTAGAACAGGCTCCTCGTTAGGTAAAGTGTGAATAATTAATTATCCTAATAAAGAAAGAATGATAGCATAGGAGACGAGTTACCTGTGTTCAAATCAATATCAGCATTGGTACTGTTCACGATGACATCAACTTCTGCGTCAGTTATGTCCCCTTGATAGATTTTCAGCTCCATGTTCCCCATCGGCACAGATACCATGTCATCGCTCACGGTGGTGCCCTCTAGCGACACCACTTCAAAGTCTGAAGATGTTGAAAACACACAAGCATGAACAAGATACCCGCATTTAAATTGAAGGAAAACTAAATGTGAACTCTATGACCTCTGTCGATACCAAATCAAACTAGATGCAGACCTAAAAAGGTCGAAATACCACCACCACTCCAAAAATAATAATGTATACAGTGGAACCTGTCTTGAAAGACCACTGTTGTGAGAGACCACCTTTCTTGAGAGACCACTCATAGGAAAACATCTTTTTAAGAAATCATATTGAAAAACCCTGCCATGTGAGACATTTGCATGGCAGAATTGGTGATCTCTTAAGACAGGTTTCACTGTATCAGCTACCGGTGAAGGGAGACAAATTTTGCCTATGCTCGGCACTGCTGGCCGTAGAGCAGGAGGGGTTCTTTAACGTGCCAACACCTACTGTGACACGCAACCTCGGTTTTTACTGTCTCATCTGAAAGACAGGGACAGCCAATCGTAGAGTGGCACTGTGGGAATCAAACCCCAGACCCTTCGATTTGAAGTCAAACACACTACCCACTCGGCTATGGACAAAATATTCTAAACGAAAGTATTCATCATAAGGAATCCACATGTGAATGATCAAAGCCCGAAATTCAGATATAGAACAGGATAAATTTTGGTCAATGGACCCTGATAATCCAGAGTATGGTGTTAGCTCTCAGGATTTTCGTCTGGAGTGTTATGTCCCTTTTCTGAATACACAGTGTGAAGTGAATGGGGAAAATGAATTACTTATATGTGGTGAAATAAAGAAAACTCTAGGACAAAAACTGGAGAGCAGCGCTGAGGAACTACCAGGAATCTAACGGTAAAAGTCAATTCATAATTTGACCGATATTTTTTTAAATACAGATATTTTGTGGTTTTAATAAAACAGAGTGCACTTAGAACAGAAATGTATTTCTGAGATCTGTCACTGAGGTACATAACTATGATATATTTGGCAACTGATGTACCACAATTCCATTTTTTTTTTTTGCTTTTCGCCATAATTGAGAATTTTTCAGTCATATGACAGTGGCCAGTTTTTATAATGGATTAGAGAAACCGGTTACAAATGTACCCAGGAAAAGACCTCTTGACTTCTGCAAGTACACTGGAAAATTTCAACATGGTCATTAAGTTCTAGCAAGGCTGGTACGTTCCCTGACTAGGGTTGAGAGACTAAACGGTTTGTAGTAAAATGCTCTAGCCACTCATCCAGAGAGGCCACCCTAAAGTAAGAAGTAAACCCTCCCCCATAGTGGTCAAGTTCTCAAAACTAACACAAAACATTTATGAATGTCAGCCTGATTCACCCAAAGCTTGATATCTAATGCAAGTTCTGATAGCACCCAGTACAAACTAAGGTCATGACCTTATAGTCCCTGTCTTGATAACTTTTGCAAGTTCACGATCACCCTAGAGTTTGTGGAGGCTCAAAACCTGCCTGCAATGACCATTCTAGAGTCTGGGGAGGCTCAAAACCTGCAATGACCAGCCTAGAGTCTAGGGAAGCTCAAAACCTGAGATGAGCAGTATTGAGTCTGGGGAGGCTCAAAACCTGAGATGACCAGTCTAGAGTCTGGGGAGGGTCAAAACCTGCAATGACCCTAGAGTCAAGGGAGGCTCAAAACCTGAGATGACCAGTCTTGAGTCTGGGGAGGCTCAAAACCTGAGATGACCAGTCTTGAGTCTGGGGAGGCTCAAAACCTGAGATGACCCTAGAGTCTGGGGAGGCTCAAAACCTGAGATGACCAGTCTAGAGTCTGGGGAGGCTCAAAACCTGAGATAACCAGTCTAGAGTCTGGGGAGGCTCAAAACCTGCAAAGACCAGCCTAGAGTCTGGGGAGGTTCAAAACCTGCAATGACCAGTCTACAGTCTGGAGAGGCTCAAAACCTGCAATGACCAGTCTAGAGTCTGGGGAGGCTCAAAACCTGCAATGACCAGTCTAGATCCTGGGTGGCTCAAAACCTGAGATGACCAGTCTAGAGTCTGGGGAGGCTCAAAACCTGCAATGACCACTCTAGAGTCCGGGGTGGCTCAAAACCTGCAATGACCACTCTAGAGTCCGGGGTGGCTCAAAACCTGCAATGACCAGTTTAGAGTCTGGGAAGGCACAAAACCTTTGTAAACAAGAAACCTGCAATGACCAGTCTAGAGTCTGGGGAGGCTCAAAACCTGTATTGACCAGTCTACAGTCTGGAGAGGCTCAAAACCTGCAATGACCAGTCTAGAGTCTGGGTTGGCTCAAAACCTGAGATGACCAGTTTAGAGTCTGGGAAGGCACAAAACCTTCGTAGACCAGAAACCTGCCCTAAATTATAGGATAAATCTATAGACAAATTATTTGGAAGAACTCAACAAGTAAATCATCACCGACCTCTATCTGCTTTCTTTTTGCCTTGTTTCTTCTGTTTTGGTTTGGCTCCTGCCCTTTTGCTGAATTCATCCTCAAAGGCCTGGAAAATATGACATGGTCATTTGCATGGTATACCATTTGTTCATAAATACCAGTAAATGTTCTGAACCTGTTAAGAAAACTGGTGACTGCAAACAATTGCCTATTTCTAGACAAATAGGAAAACCGTGATTCCAATAAACAGTGACATGCCAAAATTAACTTAACTTTTAATTTTCTGTATAATTTATGTAAAACAACACTTATTACACTGTATTATGGTATTGTTGTTTAACGCCCCACTCAAGAATATTTGACTCATATGGAGACGTCACCGTGCGCCGGTGAAGGGCTACAAATTTTGCCTATGCTCGGCACTGCTGTCTCATCCGAAGGACAGGGACAGCCAACCGCGGAGTGGCGCTGACACGGCTCGAACCCGGATCTTCCGATTTGCAGTGGAGCACGCTAACCACTCGGCCACGGAGGCCCCCTTATTACACTGTAACTTCCCATTCAATATGGATACAACTTTCCCATCTGACAATTTTTATTTTGACATATCCCCTTGTTCATCTTGTTATAAATTTCCATTACCGTCTTTTTCATATCATATGACTAATGCAGGATGGATGTTGATAATGATAATTGAGTGTATGTAAAGAAAGGTTGAAAAATATTACACCAGTAAACCCATTCAATATTGATACAACTTTCCCATCTGACAATTTATGTTTTGACAATTCCCCTTGTTCATTCATCTTGTTATAAATTTCCATCACCTTCTTTTTCGTATTACATGACTCATGCAGGATGGTTGGTGATAAAGTATTTTTTTAAGTACATGTATATGTATAGAAAGGTTGGAAACATGGAGCTCAATTATTTTTAGTTCTGTGGTACATGTATAAGTTTAATCTAAGTCCTTCAAAAAATGTCTTTCCAAGAGTGGACTGAAAATTTCTGAATTTACAAGAAATATATCAAGAAAATTCAAAGATGGGTATCAATTTCTGCTTGTCATTTTACCTCAATAACTCTGTCTGAAAGTCATGATTTTCAATTTACCCGCCCTGTTAGGACCCACTCAACACCCCCCTCTAGATCCACGCATGGTAAGAACATTCATCATAACTAACCTTTATTGTACTGAAATCTTTCTCATACACTACAAATCTCACGTCCACAACAGAAGGGGATTTCTTGGAAAATTCCTGGACAACTTGGAACATTTCCTTGGCTACCACGTCTTTGGGGTAGGATAGATTTCCTGTTCCCATGGCTGGGAACGACACCGATTTGTACTTCCTGTTTGAAGCTTCAGTCAGACAATTTTTGCTGAAATCTTGTAAAACCTGCAAAGGAAATCGAAGCAGACTAATCTTGAAAAAACTCTATGGAGGAGATTTTTCAATCTTATTGGGAAGACTCTAAATTTTACTAAGAACTAATGGGAAAATTAAAGTTTTTCATGGGGGAGACATGCATTTTTTCATAAGAAATTATCAAAATTACATAGAAATTTGGGAGTCTCCCTATTTATGGGGGAGACTTGGCAAGTATGTCAAAGCCAAATAAATTTGAATTGATCGATGTTGTTGTTGTATTGTTGTTTAACGTACATGTACCACTCAAGAATATTTCACTCATATGGAGACGTCATTGTATGCCGGTGAAGCCCAATATATTTTGCTTATGCTTGGCACTCATGGCTGTAGAGCAGAAAGGGTTCTTGAACGTGCCAACACCTACTGTGACAAAAGATCTTAGTTTTTACTGTCTCATCCAAAGTTCAGGGACGGCCAACCGCAGCGTGACGCTGCGCAGATTCGAACCCCGGACCCTTTGATTTGAAGTCGAATACGCTAACCACTCAGCTACTGTGGCAACCAGATTGATCGATCATTATAAAGATACTGAATATGAAGCTATAAGCAGGGTTAATAATGTTATGACTTAAAAATGAACAACACAAAAATATAGTGGAATCTTGCCTCACTTACAAGACCAACCCACAAATCAAATTGTTACAAACCATAAAAATTCAGTCTGTCTATCACTCTTCAAGGCTATTTCAACCTCACTTTGGAGACCACCTCACTAATCGGACCAATTTCAGCCAGTTACTTGGATGGTCTTAATATCAAGGTTCCACTTTAATATGGTTTAATGATTCCATCTGTGCTGCTATTATTGTTGTTTTGATATTGGTAAATGACCCATCCAGAATTTTACACCTATCAGGAGACTTCAATGAATGCTGTTGAAGGGTTTGAATTTTGGCGTATGCTAGGCACAGGGCCATTAAACAGTGAGGGATTGTTGATATGCCAACACATTCTAAGATGTTGGACCTCAGGGATTTTTGTCTCATTATTGTTTTATATTTATAATTTGCTTATTTTATTTCCTCTTAAAGTAAGTAAATGTGTATGGCATCTAATTGGCCATCTAACAAGCCGATGTGTATAGCTGACGTCATTCAACAAAGGGCTACATGTACGTCATAGCCGCATTGAACACACCCCTGTTTGTTGAAAATTAGATATTCGTACATTGACTTTGGCGTTAACAGAAGCGTATGTGTTATTTGCCTCATAAAATCAATGATGAATTGTAACACATGATATCAGAAATATAAATGTAGATATAAGCAAAAAACTTTTCTAAAATTAATCATAAATGCACTATTGTGCGTTCATTCAATTTTCCATTCAACCTTTACCCCATTATTAGATCATACCCACCTTAGCTTAACAGTTTATTGCTTAAATGTCCCACTCAAGAATCTTTCACTTATAAGGAGACATCACCATATGCCGGTGAATGGCAATAAATTTTGCCTATGCTCAGTATTTATGGCCAATGAGCAGGGTTCTTTAACTAGCCAACACCTACTGTGACACATGACCTCCAAAAGACAGGGACAGCCAACCACAGCATAGCACAGATTTGAACCCATGACCTCACAATCAGAAGGCGAACATGCCGAACACTGAGCTAAGGCTGCTGCAAAGATTTAAGAAGAATAAGTACATTCGAACCTGGCTATAAAGACCTGGTATAAGTGACTGGTTTGTGAGGTGGTCTCCTAAGTGGGGTTGAAAAGCCTTGATGGTATTTAGTGGTCTGATTATTGAGGTGGTCTTCTAAGTGAGATGGTTATAATTGGCCTTAGTAGTGATCAAGACGGTCATTATTGGTCTGATTAGTGAGACGATTTTTATTGGTCTGATTAGTGAGGGGGTCTTTAGGCGAGGTTCCACCGTACATATAATTTTTGTATCTTACTTTGAGAGATGACCCGTCTGGGCTCCAACCAGGTAAAGCTCCATGGCAGACATTCTTACACTTCAAATTGCCTCCTGTTGTCACGGCAACTTCCCCAGGTTGTACTCCACTAGGGTAATTCTGACTGCATTCGTCCTGTATGGTTTGTCCTCCTTGTTTTAGCAAAGAGCTAGAAACAGCTCCCTGGTTCAGATTTAGATCTTGCGAAGCCGTATTAACAATGATGTCAACCTGAAATACGCCAAACTTCCCGTGTTAAAATCATAGATACATTTGTATATTCAATAGAACAAAGGCTTTTGGATGGTTGTCTTGTTGTTTGACATCCCACTCAAGAATCTTCCACTAATATGAAGACATTACCATATGCTGATGTAGGGCCATAGATTTTGCCTATGCTCGGCACTTATGGCCATTGAGCAGGGAGGGTTCTTTCACATACTGACACCAACTGTGACACAGGGCCTCGATTTTTACCGTCACATCCAAAGGATACACTGTATGCAGGGAAATTTTCGCCCCCGTTTTATTTTCGCCCCCATTGTCAGTGGGCGTATTCAAAACTGGGCGAATTCGATATGGTAGATTTATCAAATAAATTGGGTGAATTTAAAACAGGGCAAAACTGTTTGCAAGAAAATTAGGGCGAAAATAACACGGGGCAAAATAACTCTGTATACAGTACGGTATAGGAAAAGTCAGCCACAGTGCAGCACAGACTATAATTTACAACCTCACAACTAGCAGGCTAAGATGCTACCCAATACTTAAGCACGCCAATGCATTGATTTGTTAACAGTCACATTGAAAAGTTTCATCTTAAGACCTGTACTGTCTTATCACCAATATAGCACAAAGCCAATTCACAAATATATAGTTACAGATGAACAGACGTAACAGAAAATACAATGTAGTGTATCATCGACAATGCGGAAATTAAATTTTCATTCTAATGTACAAAATGCAAAGGAGGCTCAATGTGATAAATTTAACTTCAATTTTAAAAGTGTATTAGCAAAAATGTTTTTTCTGATAATACTTGGGATACTGTTGGAATTTCCTACATCCTTCTGTTTCGAAGAGCTAACCATAAACTAGAGTATAACTTGAGCATGTATTTCCTATCCGTATTTCCTTGATAGAGGGTCCTGCTGACAAAGACTCTATTGAACCATGGGTTTCTAATGGTTAAATTAAAGTAATCACTTCGAAAGTTTTATGGTCGCCATCATGACCTGGTTGATCAAAATAATATACTGGTATCTGTAAAACAGATGATGGGGAATATGTTCACCTTGTCACACACCTAATCCCTTCCTTTTCTCGTTTAGGACCATTTCCGTACGAGACGAATTTCCGGATTAGGTGACATGACAGGTGCTGCACAGAGCACCTGAAATCACCCCGATTTTAAACGGGGTTCATGGTACTTTATATTTAGATTTATGCATATTCATCTGGTTGTGTTGATTACGATTTGTGTTCTTGACTCTTTTTGTTTTGGCCCCAGTGTTATAAGTTTTCGATTTTTACGTTCTGAATCTCCCCTTGGTGTCTTCAACTCTCCCCCTTTCTAACCACTTCAGTGCGTATTATGACGTAATGCTATCTTTTTGACGTTGCATAATTAATGTTTCAAAATATACATTTTAATGACGTATATACTCGTCATACGCATTCAGGAAAAGTTAATGTCATGACGGATACATCCGTCATACCGCTTAAGTGGTTAATTACTGTAAATCCAGAAATATTTGCCGAACATTATTTTGGCAAATCGGTAGCCATGCAATTATTCGCGACACCATATTTTCGCATGTTTGCTTGTTAAGTATTCTAAGTGTATGTTGTATTGAGCATTTTATTTAGGGTTTGTATATTAAGCGAGACTTATTTTCGCGAGTAAGTGCTCTTGCCTAATTACATGAAAATAAAAGTCTCGCGAATAAAACCGGATTTACAGTAAATCTATACTCCAAATCTCTTCACAAAAAAGTGGAAAAAAGGGGATAAAAACTGAAAAGTAGGGGGAGTGGCACTAATGAAGACATGAGCTTCAATTAGATCAAATATGTTAAGTAACAGAACTAACTTTTTCCATGGCTATTTGTCCTTTCACAAGCTTCACAGTAATTTTTCCAACTTTGACTTCAGACGGGGACAATGTCTGCTGATCTGAAAATGAATAAAAATCAAACATTGAAAATTTGTATTGATAAGTTTCTAAATATAACATCAAATAGATGTGGTGGCGAGACATGAATTTCCCCACTGGCAGCATAGTTCAGGAACTGAATTCTGACAGATTTCAAGGGGCATAACTCTGCCCAAACCTTATTCAATTCTCACCAAATACAAACTCTATCCGTGTGTTCTCTTGGTAGATAAGCCTGATATATACATTGTACAGTAGAGGCGGTCTATAACGAATCAGCTTAAAGCAAATTCAGTGCTATAATAACGAAGAGGAATAAAATCCCCGAAAAGAATTACTACTTATCTATATATGTAGTAAATTCTGATCCTTAGAATAAAGGATGCCTATAACAAAGTTAAAAGTCAATCCCCTTTGACTTTGTCATATACAAAAAATTCCATTCAACATTTCCATGAATGACTGAGGAAATGAATTAAAATGAAAGGACAGCAAGACAGAGAGACAAAAAGGACGTAATATGGATGACACTTTCAGCCACCAGCCATTTTATGTTAAGAACATGAAAAATATGGAGTCCTACGGAAACTCCATACAAAGGTTCAAAAGTGTCTCTACGATATCTGTCTCTTCAAGAAATATTGTTATGATATAACAGGTCATGGACACATGAAATTGATCTGCTAAGCAGAGCCATCATAATGATGGTGGGGTCATAAGTAAACTACAGAAATTATATGAAAAAAATCCAAAATGTTTGCCAAACAGAAATATTGCCTAACTTTGAGTAAAATGTTGCCCGCTTACGTCAGAAATTACATGATAAATTTTATCGTTTTGGATCCTTCTTTTACAATGGAAGATACCCAGCCCAATAATAATGCCAACCTTGTTCTGTATCTTTTGTTTCATCAGTGGCTAATGAAGCGGCAACTGCCACTGTACTTTTGTTCAATATGGTAATCTTTTTGAAGGCTTTCTTCAGGGAATCAGTGAAGCATTTCACATGCTCCGATTTTACATCACACAGGAACACCTGTTTCAGAGTCGACTTCTTGTTCTTTGCTAAAAAGTCCTTGGTTGTCTTGACGATCACGTGACAAGCTTCCGCAGCTGGATACCCAAATATGCCCGTACACAAGGCTGGAATAGCGATGGAGGTGTACTTCCTGTTGTGCGCCTCCTGGAGGCTATTTGTAACACAGTCTTGTAAGTGTTCCCTTTCTTGGCTCTGGCCTTTCTTCCATGCAGGTCCACAAGCATGGATTATCATCTTACAGTTCAGTTTTCCGGGTCGGCCACAGTAAACTTCCCCTTCGGAAAGAGCCCCATTATTTTTGACATATGCTGTACACTCTTGTTGTATTTCAGCGCCACCTGGAAGACAAAATCATGAACGACAATGAGCTTTAGTCTTCCTTTGTCTGTACGATTTCATTTACGATTACAGTAGAGTTGTTTATGCTAATCAACAAAACAAGTAATGTCCGCATCACTCTTTTACAAAGATCAAAACTACCATTTTTTCTCTAATTAAGGCTCTGCTGTATTTAAGGCTTCATCCCCTGTGCAAATTTTAAAACCTTTTCCCTTCAAATAAAGGCATGCCCCTAAAAATGCAAAAAAAATATGATGGTAAATAACAGCTAAATCTGTAATTGAAAAAGACCAAAAGAGAAGTATCAATAAATTGATTAATTACAGTAATTTTTTTTCATGCAATAGTCTGGCAGAGTAAATGTTGAAAAGATCTATAAGTCCACAAGAAAATGTTTGAGTCCAAAACATTTTGCAACAAACACTAATAATACTAATACTTTGCAATAAATAATATTCGACTGATTTGTAATGTTGTATTTTCCAGGCTAGTAGTTGCTCCTTTTAAAATAATATTTAACATCAGTTGTATTATTGTATTATTGATAAACGTCCTATTGAAGAATCTTTCACTTTTATAAAGACTTTAAAAAATCCCAACGAAGGGCTACATGTACAAATATGGCACTTACAGCGGCTAGGTAAAAACAAGTATTACCGATAATTTGCATCTACGCTATGTAGTCTTGATTATTGTAATTTTTTTCTGCTATAGTGTTCAGTTCACAAAATGCTTTTGTCCTAGGCCTACATAAATCACCTGAATTGAGAGACCACCTGTCATTTGTGACCCTTTTTGTTCCATCCCATTTGCCTTTGATGGTTTCTTAGTAAAAACGGAAAACGGGTTTAGACAATATAGGATATTTTATACATTGTACTCATACATTCTTATTAGGGGTTGGTGTATAATTACTATACCTTTATTAATGATAGCTTTTGCCAATCCTCCACTGTGTTTCATTTCTGCGTTGCACGCATTCACGACGACATCAACATTCATTCTGACAATATCTCCTGACATCACACTGATGGTGGCACCATTAGGAATTTGATGTTGAGCCACTTCTCCCTGTCTCTCTGACGATACACTTGACCAGCTACGAGAAAAGTTTTGATTTGAGCCTTCATCTTCAACTTGAATCAAACACTTGACCTTCTTCTCCACCGTTCTCAGCTTTGATCTCCCCTCTTCCGATTTGAAATATTTGACAATTCCGGGCTTCTTTAATGTTTTTTTCCTCTCCACGACTTTCTTCACGAGCCCGCCAATGCGTTGTTTAGCCTCTGTCAATCCACTGAAAGTTCCTTTTATTGTTATGCTATCTTTTTGGACCGTGACTTGGACCTGCTGATCTCTGAGGTCTTGACTAATTCTCTGCAGTTCGCTTTTGTACCTGATGTCCAGAAATTTCATCATACTTGGCGGTAGTGATATCGAATCCTCGCTCACAGCGTTGAAAGTTAGAAAATCGCTAACCATTTCCCGAACTTCGCCGATGTGATTCTGAACACAGACAATCAGAATCTGTGATTTATCTGCTTCCAATAGGATTTGTACGGGTCCTGGAAAATTGTTCACAATTTCAACTTTTTTCTCTTCCCATTTTGGTGACGAGAGTAAAAACATTGACTCCTTCTGAACCATTATGGGTGATTCGACGATAAGGCTCTGTATCAGACGGGCCGCGGTGACGGCGTCCTCGTCAGTCATGGCATAGATGACAACTTGGTTACCTTGTATGTCCCATATTGGAGACACATTTTGTTTTTTAAATTCTTGCGCTAGGAACGATTTCACATCCTGTGTGTTGATGAAATTGAGTCTTGGTTTAGAAAAATGACCTGCTGAGGACTGGCACACAGTGTTGAGGATCTCGAACATCTCCACTTTAGCTAAACTGACATCTGAGAAGCAGCCATCAAATGATATTTCTTTTTCACGTAACTTTATGCAAACTTTCATATCAGCATATTTTGCTTCCGTTTTTTCACAAAAATGCTCACGACTGAGAAGAAGACACTGATGGTGTTTCAGTTTTACGCTCTCCGATATTCGTTTCGTTTTTCGGTCCATGTCCTCTGCAACTGTCTTGATGATCTTGGCAAGCTGACGTTTGACATCAAGTACCGCTTTTTTGTGACCAATAATCACGATTTCAAATTTCTTTTTGTCGGGAAATACAGACACATTCTCAGGTTCAGTAACATTAAGACTGCGCAGACCATTCATCACATCTTTCCATCCCTGTTCCAGATTCTCAAATTTTTCTTTCATGAGCATTGTTAGGAACCTATGGCAACCACTCTTCACATCTCCTTTCCAAGATTTGACAAGTTTTCTCCAGTTGTCCGTTTCCCTTGTCATCGTGCATGTAAATTTCAGAGAATCTGTTGCTTTCTCAGGCCAGCAAATTTCTGCATGGAGCTTAGACATCTGTTTTTCCATCTCTTCTTTTTTGGGTCCTGATTTCAGAAGAAATTTGATTTTATCTAAGTCCAAATTTTTGCTAACGANNNNTGAGATCTCTTACACACTGCATCACACACTGAAAATAACAGGAAATTATAAAAAGACATGTACACCAGAAAGGGGATGTGTCAAAAAAAAGGGAGAGAGAGACAAACAGAGAGAGAGAAGGACACAAGAAGTGCGAAGAAACCTGAATTTGCTATAAAAATATATTTCCTAATTTTCTGGGCTACCAGTTTTCTGAGTCCATGGTGAATCCAGCCTGAACGATATATATGGGTCAGCAAAAAAAGTCAGTGTCTTCATAAACAGGTGGTGGCTAAAGCAGGTTGGGTTGTATTTAACATTGGGAAACTGATATTAGATAAATAGTATTTAATGTCTAATTCATCTCTTACAATCTTACTGTAATTTTTCTAGGACAAAATTATAACATACCCGAAGGATCCTCAAAATAAACCAGGTACATTCCTTCTTTACCATCACCGTGAGCCTTGACCTCGGTCACCTCATCACCCCCACTCCGGCGTTTATTCTCAAAGTAAAATTCCAAAGTGTTAAGAGTTGTTTCCCTTTTTACACTCTCCACCAAAATACAGTTAGATTTAGGTACTCGGCTCAAACGAAGGTAACAGTTTTCCAGAGCTTTTTTCTTACAAGCTTTTTCCAGTTTGCTGAAGTCTGAAATCCAGCAAAGTCAAAACATTGAATTCTATCAACTTTCTACAGTAAGGGGCCATAAGTATTGGCGAATAGTGACACAGTTTCTCCCACCAAACTCTTAACTACCTCTCCTTTATTATCTGAAGTTGTTGTTGCGTTGTTGTTTAACGTCCCACTCAAGAATATTTCACTCATATGGAGACGTCACCGCGTGCCGGTGAAGGGCGACAAATTTTGCCTGTGCTCGCCACTGCTGGCCGTAGAGCAGGGAGGGTTCTTTAACATGCCAACACCTACTGTGACACGGGACCTTGGTTTTTACTGTCTCATCAGAAAGACAGGGACGGCCAATTGCGGAGTGGCGCTGCGGGAATCGAACCCCGGACCCCTCGGCTCAAAGTCGAACATGCTAACCACTAGGCCACGGAGGCCCCATTTATCTGAAGACAAAAAGTCTCTTTATAACAGGTTTAATGACAAAATAAATAGGTCCTCATTATAAGAGTGTTGTAAAGTCATAGAAAGTTCTAATCCTTTCGTTTGTAACAATTCAAATGATACTATGATCAAACCTGTCAGACGAATTTCTAGGTCGTTGGCTTCTCAATAAATTTTCTGTACTCTGTGTCACAGAATTGCTTGAAACAATTATGAGAACATCTTGGTTTTATTTCTAAAAATTTCTGTGCCAAAAGACCATCACAGGACGGCATTACACGACCAATTTCACCAGCTGGGGTCAAATCACAGCTTTTGAAAGTCACAGAAATAGCAGACGATAAATATAGCTTTGATGAAGGGAAATAACTCTATTTCAGTGTGTACACAACTTCCTTCATCCTCTATATTGACCCAGTTTTTTAATTGTGAGAATGCGTATGATTTTGGTACAGAATCAGTTGAAAACCGCGATGATACACTTTATTCACCTAATGACGTCGTCATTGTGTGCCAATACTTATGGCTTCTTACTGTACATCCAAGGGGCATTACTCTGCTAACAATTATTCAACCCCCACAAATATGAAATTTGACTTGTATATTTTTATTTTACATAAATTTGATTTAAAATGTCCATGTGTGACTGAGAAAATAAATTGAAACTGAGTTATGACAGGAGATTTTAATGAGGGTATGACAGAGGAATGAAAGAACAAAAGAAGGATATTCCTCATCATTCAATCTTACCTGGATTTTCCTCAAATGTGACAAGGGCTGTTCCTTCTTCCTCCCCATACAAAACCTCTAGTACGGCAATACCACCTGACTTCGCTTCAAGGAAATTTTCTAAGTTGTTTTTTGTTGTCTCTGGGTTGATTCCGCTCAAGAAAAGTCTGTTTTCAAACATAGGGCGGGGTTTTGGTGGGGGAGGCGGTTCATATCTTTTCACCGTCAAGTCAGCACCATCAATTTTATGCTTTTTCTTTGAAATCCTCTGTACGACTAATAAAACAAGATAAAACTATTAATTGGTAAGATCTTAAGATGATTCCCTATTCAGAACTGTCTCATTTTCGTTTGGGTTTTTTTTTTTTTGTTATTTCACACTTATCAATATTTCAGTAGAACAGTGACTGCCAATTTTTAATGGTGGCGGGGGGAGAACCTGGTCACAGAGTTTTTCCCCAAGGAAACTAGCAAACCTTCAAAAATAATCTCCCCAAGTCCCTGTGAGGTTCAATGGTTGAAAGTTTAGCTACAGAGGCCCTGGAATTGTCTTTGTATTTGTGTTAACTCACTGACCCCTAAAATTTCAAAATGAACTCTTCCAATGAACAAAAAGGACTGGCTTAAATGTGGCATCAGGGGACAATGGGTCATTAAAATGTATAAGATATGACCATCAATCCTGAATGAATTGTAAGTCCTAAAATACAAGTTTACATTACACCTTGATTGTTAAGTGGAAAAGAGTCATACATGTACCTCTCATTTAGATTAATTAAAAGAAAACTGTCGTTACTTAATTTTTATGCTTTAGTTAAGCATTGATTCTATGTTTTGTCCAGTTCACTGACCTGAATGAAGACTGTGCACACTGTGTCATTCACAAAGCGAATTACGCAAAAGTGTGCACTGTCTTCATTCAGGTCATTTCGATGTGAACCAGACAAAATATAGAATCAATGCTTATAATTAAGTTTTGGAAACAACTTCGCCAATTTTTGAAACATTTGTTTAATTTTTTTATTCTTTATCGAAATGATAGTCAAACAAACAGTCGCGCACTAATTGCCTCATTATGACAACCGCTACCATCACTGTATTTAGTGGGCGTGACATAATAAACAGCCTTAAGGGGCGTGGCTTAATTAGCGTTCGGGTCATTGAAGTATGAACCGAGTGTGTTCTGGATTATTAACCAATGAAATCCTCGTAAATTTATAAAATTTAATTATTAAAATTTGACAGAGTAGAAATCCAACAAAAGTCTTTTCAGACGTATCTTTGTCCTTCTCAAATTCTAAACTTTTGTCACAAAATATGACATACATTCTCCAATATAATGTCATTTTGATGTCTTATAATAGAAAATGTAGGAGGAAAGTAGCCTCCTTGGTTAGCCTATCCACCCTATGATCCTGAGGTCATAGCTTCGACTCCGTGCAATGCAAAGAGACAGGAAAAACAAGCTCCTGTGTCACAGTGGGCATCAGAATGTTAAAGAACCTTCACTTCTGCTCAGTGGCTTAAAGTACAGAGCATAGGCCAAATTTGCCACACTTCACTGACATTGGCAACATTTCCAAATAAGTGAAAGCTTCTTGACCGAGATCTTAAGCAATAATACAGCCAACAAAACCGTGGTTAAATGCTTTTAAATGTTCTTTTAATCATTAGACCAAAAAACTAGTAAAAGACAGTAGTTAGTAGTACTGTTATAAAGTAACAATGGTACATGGTGTCTTAACGTATATGTACATGTAGTGAAACAGATTTTCACTTGTCTTCATTGTTGAATATCACAAGTCCAGAGATGCTATTTTGAGAAAAAAATTGGACTTTAGGTAGTAAAAAAAGGAGGGGACAAGGAAAAGATTTCTAAAACTCCCTCTCCCTCTGTTGAAATGATGAAAATCTGGGTAGAATACAATTTGTTTCGGTCTGTCAAATAAATTACCCAAAAAGCAACAATTTTCTTATTATTGCATATACAGTTGAATCTCAAAAACTCTAAGTGCTCGGGACCGCTGATTAACTTCGACTTTTCGAGATTTTGAGTTTTCAAATATATGATATCTCTCAAGCTGAACATTATTCCGTCGACACAAACCCTCTTATTCACTCCCTTTTTCCGTACACTATTCTTATTACGCATCCTCCATTTGGTAAATATTCTTAAATAATTTAACATTGTCGTCATCTTGATTGCTAAATAAACAGCCGGTAATCAAAATGTCTGCCGAAAATTGGCATTTCAAAAGAATGAGATGATATTTCATAGGTATTTTAAGCTTTGGACTGTGAGATGTATTCAAGAGATCGAAAATTTCAACGTCAACATTCAAAAGACCAAGAGTTGATTTCGTTAATTTATGAAGAGAAAAAATCGGAACCGTAGCTTTACCTCGAGAGATCGAGAACTTCGAGAGATCGACGTTAGAGTTTTCAAGATTTGACTGTATCTAAATTATTCTTGTATATATTTTTATTTAGTTGAACGTGTACATACCTTCATCACTTTCAAAAGTAAGGTATGTCACTCCCTCGTCTCTCTCCCGAGACATTTTTAAGACATCACTACCACCTGATCTTTTCGTATTCTCAAAGTACATCTCGAGAGCATCATCTGAGGTCGAGTCTTTGAATCCGCGTACTTCAATCACATGACTCCCTGCTTCTGAATCCGACTCATTTCCGTCATTTTCCTCCTCATCTACACTTTCTTGTCTGTATATCTCTACTTTAATTTGTTTCTTGTTGAAAAGTAGAGGAAGTCTCTGTAAAACTCTGTTAACCACTGTAGAAGAAACAACAAAAGATACCGTAAATTGGGATACTGGTATTTTGGCCATTGTTTAATTTTGGCCAATTTGGCAATCCTAGCAAAATGGCCAAAATATAACTGTCCAACATGTGTACTTATTAGACAGCGGGAAAATCCAGATACGTTTCAAATATTAACCTGCAAAAGTTTCTAAAGTTTATACATGTATATAGATTATCTGTACCCTAATGTGATGTACAGTCAACTCCGCAAATAACGAGATCGCATGTAAGGAGACATCGGTTGTTAAGAGGAGATTTCTATTCCCTGTGTATTTTCCATGCATTTCTTTGTAATTTTGAATAACAAAGATCGGCTATAACAAGATATATATCTTGCTCCCTTCGACTTTGTTATATGTGAAGTCGACTGTAATTACTGTACAGGAAAATTTGTATTTGTTTAAGTAACAGGTTCCATTTATTCTTAATTGACTATACATAATTATATCTAATTAAACCTTTCCTAAGCCAGTTGACTCATTTCATAAAATTCTTATCATGCCCTGGACAACTGATCAGATATTCTAAATGTTTTAGAGGACAGTTTAAAAAATGACAGTGATTTCATAGGCGACTAAATTTAAACTTGGTATATAAACATAAATGGACAAAATATCCAAATTTAAGGTAGTAAAGCCTAGTTCACATCAGCCTTGTGGCAGCCATACACCTGTCTACGACCACATTTTTGGGGAAAAAAATTGGGTTCCGTACGATAGCCCCTTACAAATTTGAAAAGCTACAGGGCAGTCACAACGCCACAAACTAAATTTTCGACATACATATTTTCTTTGTGACTTTTGGGCGATTAATGCCGTTCGCATGGCAGTCGTATTGCTGCCGCGCAATGTCTACGACTTGTGCGAACCTGTCTGCATTTGTTGCGAATTGTCTATGACACCCTTGAACCGCCAAATCATACAATCAAACAAATCACAAGGCTGATGTGAACTAGGCATAATGATAGCCTCTGTAAAACTCTGTCTACCACTGTAGAAAAACAACAAAAGATAGTAATGGTAGCCTCTGTATAATTTTGTCCATCACTGTAGAAAAACGACAAAAGAAACTTTTGGTGATCTCTCTGAAAATATGTCTACCCTAGGGCTGTGTACTGATGGAAGAACTTCGATACGATACGATACAATATTTGAACTTACGATACACGATACATTGGATAAAGAGATTC
>JACSZP010021454.1:1525-13607 GCA_016161895.1 Pinna nobilis
CTCCCTGCTCTACGGCCAGCAGTGCCGAGCATAGGCAAAACTTGTCGCCCTTCACCGGCATACGGTGACATCTCCATATGAGCGAAATACTCTTGAGTGGGACGTTAAAAAAAATACAACATACAACAACATCATAACAATTTCCTCTGCAAGATATTGGAATTGCATTTATTTTAAGGCTTGTCAGAGCTGTAACCAATCGGTGATTTTGGATTTCCTAGTTCATTCGCCAATTTATTAACTTGCAATATACACGTCTTACAGAGTATGACATTTCAAAAAATTCCGTTGGCCTATTTTTCATATAGAAACTGTGTCACTGGGCCAATTAAACGTAAATGACCTACAAACCACGAGCTAATATTAGTATACTTAATTTGTAAGATCCTCACCTCCCAAACGGTCAGTTGGTCTTTCTGTGCTAAATGAAATTAGCAAGAACTCGCGAGTGCGATATTGATGTTAATGTTTCTGGAGATTCCTCGCTTATTTTGTGCTTAAAATTGTCTCTAAGATCAATTTGATATTTGTCTTCTCTGTAAAAAAAATAATGAGAGCACTGTTGTAATAGACAGTGAAACAGGAAGCAAAATCAACAGTTGGGGAGGAGGAGCGGAAAGTTTTGAAAAAGGCCTAAGTCCATTACTTTTATGATTTTATGAAATGCGTTTTTGAAAACTAGTATGTCATTCGATTATGAAATGCATATTCAGTCCTAGTTTCAAAATGGTTAAAGTATGTTTATCATTATCAACCCCTCCCCCTCCAGTGCTCTTCCCGGTGCCTCCCTTATGACAGGTACACGTGAAATGCCACGTAGGTAGAGTAGTGAAAATTAAGGATATAAAATATTACCAATGTCAAAGATAAGAGACATATGTATGTCGTCCATCTACGACCTTAAGTCACAGAATTTACTCTGTATCCCCGCTCCCCTCCCCTTTTCTCTAACACCACCCTGAACTCCTTGCTGTACAAATTCTTCTTCTTTTTTTTCTTCATTTTTGTCTCATTCCGATAATTCTTCAATACCTCCTATGATTCTCGTCGGAAATAATTGGACGCTCATATTATTTAAGTTCGTCATAGTACCTAATGTAAAAATTTCCGTTAATTTTGTTTTTTTCAAGGTTGATGAAAGAACAAAACAAGTGTCGTTATAAATTAAATGAATCATACCGTTTTGATTGTTTTCTCTATTAGACTGCACACAAGGCAAATCTAACTGTGAAGACACTTGTTAATTCCAATGTTCAGTTAAAATGTGAACAATCTTCTGAATGTCAAATGCGTTTTGCACAGGCGTTTCTTTCATCTGTTCCAAATTTAAATATACATGCGCGGATCTAGAGGTGGGGGTCGCTTGGTTCAAGACACACTGGAATTGAAACAGTTATATCACCATTAGTCAATCATTAATAAGATATCAGTTTAACAGTGTTAGACTTGCCACGAGTTTGACCATCAAAAAATTTAGACCCTAGAAAGAAAAACCCGGATCCGCGTAAGAAATACATGTGCATGTATTTGGTTTGTGTCTAATGTTCATGAAAATTTTGATTTGTATGGATGGTTGAAAATTCAGTAAATTTATAAAAATAAAACGAAATCATTTTACTATCTATGACAATTAATGTAGGGATTCATTGTTGTTTAGTGTCATTCCGGAATTTTCAAGTTTGTTACATGTACGTTCTCGCGTTTAGTTTCCTAAAACATACTCCATCTAGTTACTTCTGTGATTAATCATTTTGATAATGATGATGATGATGGCGATGATGATGGTAAAGATGTTATTTAGGGGTATAGCTTTGGACGGATATATTTCATTAAGTTATTCTGTTTCTTTTAAACATTATGCAATGATTTTTTTTTTCTCAAAAGAGTTACACACAAAATACAACTAACAGATTAACGAATTCGGTCCACTTTACACATCAAGAAAAAGAAGGTATAGATTAAAAGCAATTTGACTTATAAAATGAACTTTATCCAGAACATTAAAATGATATACCCTATGTCCTTTTGTTACTTTTGACCAGATTTGGAAAGTCAAACTTCACTCTGATTAAAAAAAAGGAATCATGTACTTTATCATTCCGTCAAACAATGCTGTTGCCCTGCTTTAGATTTTTTGCATACTGAAAACCTGTATGCGAAAATATACATTGTATATTAAAGTTGTATGTAAAAATAAATAAATAAAAAATAAATAAATAAATAAATAAATAAGAAATAAATAAATAAATTGAATGACACTAAAAGGTATATCTTCTTTAATTTCAATATGGCACAAATGGTTAATGAAATTCGTGAATGGAATTCTTATAAATGCTTTTGATTTAATATTTGAAGTGTATGTGTTTGTTTGTTTAGTTTTGTTTATTTGCTATTTATTTTTGTTTGTTTTAATGTCAAGGCGGAGGCTGGGTATGAAATAAGTGAACAACTCAGTCAACAATTCAATGCCGATTAACTGTGTTAAAGTTATAGATTACATGTATTTCCCTCCCATGTAGTTGCATGACTAGATTAAAATAAATAAATAAAATATGTCGGGCTAGATGAAATAATAAACAAACAGACAAATCCTAATAAGAAATAAATAGATATATATATAATCTAAAAATCAAGTGGAAAAAGAAGCATGTGAAGAAATTAAACTAAAGAGTCTTTTTTTTCCATTTTCACAGACAAATCCCAAATGGAAGAGTTACGATTAAACGGCAAAGGGAAGAAAATGCGTAAGCCAAGAACGATATACTCCAGCCTTCAACTTCAACAGTTAAACAGACGATTCCAAAGAACACAGTATCTAGCTCTACCAGAACGAGCAGAACTTGCTGCCTCCCTGGGTCTCACACAGACACAAGTAAGTAATAAAACGACGCCATTATTTTTTCTCTACAGACTATTTTCGAATTTTGTAATTCGAGGCGAATTACCTCCCCTTGTTGAAGAAATCCCATACCTGCCGCTTCTTATTTGGAATCTGTCGAACATTCAAATTTTGATATTTTTCTTACGGATTCATTAATGTTTAAGTAATTAATTTTGAAGTCAGCATTGGTGAAATTATTGAAACGAATACAACTGATTTATTCTAACACAGTGGTTTTTGGCAATTTTATTTTCTTGTATAAGTATTGCAAAATTGTCATTTGATAGAGAGCGTTTTTTTATGACTCGAAAATAGTCTATCAAAATCTGGTAAAAAGTTTTTCAGTTAAGTCAAAATTTAGATTCAATAGTCTCGTGTAAAGTTTTGAAAAATTATGCCATATATATTTTTGGCTGTGTTCATGTCTATGAAGGTAAAAATGGAATTTTGACCAGAAGAAACAAAACGAAATATCGTTACAAATGAAAACTTTTTGCCGATTTTTCTTTTCTTTTTTTCATACACGTATACTCTTAATTTTTTTTTTAAATTCATTTTACTTACATATATAGAAGTGATAAAAATGTATATTTAATCATACGAAGCTTATTGACTTTGCTCAATTTCCGACTATGAAATTGTCCTGAGCCAGAGTTCAACCCCTTGATGCTGTTTTGTGTTCCAAAACAAGAGAAATGCAATTGGCAAGTATTTCTTGAACAAAATTGCCTTCGTATACTATTGAATATGACAAAATACTTAGAAAATGTCCAAATTTGTCTAACTGTCATATCATCTAACCGATATTTTTAAGTTAAACCGGTACTCGATTGAAAGTGGTT
Organism: Pinna nobilis; assembly: GCA_016161895.1. Lineage (NCBI taxonomy): Eukaryota > Metazoa > Mollusca > Bivalvia > Pterioida > Pinnidae > Pinna > Pinna nobilis. The sequence goes on from JACSZP010021454.1 coordinate 5,249, forward strand.
TGCAACAACAGCAAGTATAATATATCAAACAGATGAAACAGTTTTGATCAGATTCGAAAAAAGTAATCTAGAAATCCCCGTAATTATACACTTAAATCGCATTACGGACTTTTTAGAAAAACACGACATTTTTTTCTTCTGATTTTGAATCTTGATATGATGTTTGTTTACTATCAATTCGAGGGAAAAAGGATCTTGAAAATGGTGTTATAAACCGTTCTGTACCTAGAATTAACATCTGCTCCATATCTCGAGCACTCACATTGGGCAGTTCAGATAGTGACTCACAAGTGTAGCGGTTCAACAGCTATTCAATGTCAACGGGTAGGGATATAGCACAATAGCTTATGAAGTTTCTCTTTGTGGTTTTTCTACCCGACAATACACTGGAACAATATCGGTAAAAAATATTTGCATAAATTCTGAAAACCAGATCTGAATTCTTTGGCAGCTAGATATTCTTTGCAAAACTTTGCTCTCAGCATTTTTGTTCTTTTATTTAGCCCTTTGATGATATGGTTTTAAACAGACTTTTCAATTACATATATATGGTATAGGTTTACTGTATATGTATGCAAGTGTGATCTATGAACTGATGGGTATTTTAGTCCATATGTTACTATGGCATTTTATAGTCTAAAATGTACAATATAATGTACAAATGAAACTCTTGGTAGGGGGGGGGGGTTCCAGAATGCTCCTCATCTTATTTCGGAGAGTGTATCAATAACCATGAGAATGGTTATTATTCTTAGAAAAAAATTTTGACAATTTTTTTGAGACGTTTTGTCAATAAAAATTATCGATCTTTGAGATTTTTGCTTAAGAATTTTAACAAACGAGAGAGAGAGAGAGAGAGAGAGAGAGAGAGTAACGTGCTGGGTATTTATTTTTATATCTTGGGATTAAATCAGAAACGACTCCATTATATTACAGATATATAGGATTCCATTTATCTACTTAGAACTATTAAATTGTCCATTGTCGCTAACATCGTAGTCACAATTCGTAAAACTGCCTGCGAGGTAAATTTGATGATATCTATTGAACATAGTGTCGTTTGTATTCGGAGAGTAGAAAAAAAAAACTACATAGAAACGGGTAATTAATAATAAATAAGTACATGCACCCACACTGTAGATAAGTCGGGTTCACGTTAATGGGTGTAGTAGGTCACTTTCAGCTTGTTTGTCGTATTCGACTTTTGACTGCAAGGTTCATGGTAAGAGTCTTAATGACGTCATTACCGTTTTCTCACATTCTTCGAAATAGAATGTCAAACACGAGATTCTGGGTCAAAGCATGCCTAGCCCGTTTTATTCTTATCTTTTTATTATTTTCTTTTGTAAAACGCCCCACTCAAAATTCTTTCACTTATATTGTGGTGGTCAGTTTTTATTGGTGGAGAAGAGAGTCAGGTTACTAATGTACCCGGTGAGATACTGCATGTACCGACCTTGCCTAGTACACTGGCAAAATTTCTTACATAATCAACTTAGGCCTAGGTTCCATCGAGACTAGAACTCGCAATGACGAGAGACGAGAGTCTGTATGCTTCAAAGTGCAATGTTATAACCACTCGACCACAGAGACCCTAAGAAAATGAAATTAGAGAACCTCCATTGAACATGAAAAAGTTATTGGTATAGGTTAAAATTTCTGAAGCCCTGCATCAGCTCGGTGTTGCATTGAAGAGTCAAATGATGCAGGCTTTGGTTTTAAGCGCTGAAACAACACCATCGACAGCAACCGCAACGTATTTCGTAGGTCATGTTGATTTTAAAAATGAAGGAAAATAATGAACTCTTTATAAATTCAAGTGGAACTAGATCTAAATATTTATTTGAAATTAGAAAGAAATTTTGATGACTGGGGAAGTAAAGAAATTACGCTTCTAACATGTCCAGAAAGTTGATAAGTTTATCATTATCTCTCTAGTATAAAAATTATCAAAATGTATATATAGAAATAGAAATGCACAAAACGAAAGATATAAGATAAGGGATTAGGGACATAATTATGAGATATGAATAACATGGATGGAAAACATAACCTAAATACACACATGCATGTGCCTCTATTTCAGTGTACGAGCTCTTGTGCTTTTTTTGTATTTTTTGTTTCTATTTTGTTTTTCTGTTTTTTATTACTAACCGCGGATGTTTACATTATCGACGGAGTAATTAAGGTAAAACCTATATCTATTTCACGTCAAGCAATTATTCTTATCCGTAGTTACGCATTCAGTCAAAACAACACTTTCGTTTTAATATCTAGTTAGATCTAACAAGATAATCTTGATCTAACACGACAAAGACGTGTAGCAAGATGCTCCAAGGAGTAGAATTAGAGCTAATTACGTCCAAAAAGACATGTCTAAATTCTATTAGAAAGTTAAACAAACATGTCTGAACAATAAAACAGCCACTATATTCCCAAATATTTGTCTTATCGCGTGTATAGTAATATTGTTTGACCTCGAGGTATACTGAAATGTGTAGCCTACCTATCAATTAAAAACCTCTATATTGAATCAAGATGTACACGATAGGTGATATTCCCTAAGGGAACTCTTTTATTGAAAGAGGGAGAAAAGGTGTCAATGTAAACGCAAGAATAGAAGTGGTGTGTAGGTATAGGTCCAGCGGATGAAATAGATATTGGACGATAAGTCAATTGAAGCAATACATTGTTTAGTAATAAAAAAGTGAGAAAAGTGATAAACAAAAAACAGAAAGGGAAAAATGTTTTCTAATAAATGTCAACACTTCTGTTAATCCCTTTAATTCTTTATGTTTCGTGTGGTACTTCAGTTCAGTTTTTTATGTAAAGTATCTTGCGTCTGAAAGATTGATTTTCGTTCGATATTGTCATTTTCTTTCAAACTCTTTTATACGCTTGCCCTTTTCATGACACACGCTGCATAGGTGCCAAGCCCAACTCTGACCCTGAGTAGCGCCGTGTCAAATATTCTTTTGTTTCCAGTTTCTTTATACAACGTTCTTAAGTTTCCTTTAATGAAAGTTTATGCAAGCCATTTTATTTGTGTTGACGGTAAATAAACCCGAGGTAGACGATGTGACCTTACATTTGACTTTCCCGTACCAGTCGTAAATGCAAAATCAGATCGGGTTGATATCGTGTCCAGAACTAACGTCTATTGATGTGAGCTGAACTTGAGCGCTTCTCGTGTCACCGAGCAAGACTCTTTCATACTCTCTACCAGGTAAACCTATATCTAAACCGACATGCGATATGTCTAAAATAAGAAAGAAATTTACACCTACATTTCAGTAAGATAAATTTGCCGTTTCCCTGCTAGGGAGGAAAGATCTTTAAAAAGGCTTATAAGAATTAAAGAGTAAAACGGACACGAAAGAGCTTTCTTGCATTGTACTAGCCCCGAGTGAATGAAGCGGTAACACGTCGTTCCTAATACCGTAGAAATATACATTAGCAACTTGTTCAGGGTCCCAAGTTACAAAGGTCAAATATGGCAACGGAAGAATGGTGTCGAAATCTTATCCATCGCTCCTAGCCCGTCAGCCGTAAATTTTTAACAAGCAATAGAGAAAACACATTAAATATCGCTGAGATAAGAAATGATGTCTTATTTTCTACACAAACATATACCCTTATTACTCATGTATAAAGAATGCGCCGTAAAGTTGTAAAATCACCTGTTACAGAGCTCGCGTATGGGTGATATCATTTTTAAACCAATAAATAAATAAAAAATGAAATCATAAATATTGTGTCAGATATTTATTCTATTACTGCTCACTATGCAATTCAGATTATCAGATTTTCTATTAGCATCCAATTTCAGGGTTTCCATGTTGGAAAGTGTTTGCCTTATATTTTCTTCATTTTTTCGGTTCTTTGCTTCTGGTTTTCTCTCATAGCTGCGAAATTTCTTATCATCGCGAGCATATCTAAAACTCTCACAATTTAGACATGATTCTGTTGTATTAAAAATATCCACCATCAAAAGCTCCTTTTGATTATAGAGTGTAGGAGTTCGAAACTTAGCTGGCGCATGGCTCTGTATTCCTCTCCTTAAGATTATACCGAGGCCACATGTCAAGACTGGGCTTAGCCCTTAGCCCTTATCCCTCTACATAGGATGAAGTCCTAGCATAGGTAGACATATCTGAAGCCTGCTTATAGCTAATATGGCTGAAACAATGCTGAAATGGTATTCAACTTCTCTATGCTTTGTTTTATATTGTTGAGCAACTTCCGCATTCAAGTCATGACTCAAACATTTGAATCATCCATATTCCTTTGACCAATCTACCAGAAAGGACAACATTTGACAATGCCCGCGTCCACATCTTTTCATATTTTTCCTACTTTTTTATGATCAAAGTATTGTAATTTTCAAGATATCGGGAATGATCTCTAACATATTAATATATGTATTTCTTTCTTGTCTCGAAAATACCAAAGTTCAAATTAACAGTTGATTTCTTTGCCCATGCAGAACTGCTGCATTTTGACAATATCGCAACTCCGCAGTTGTTTAAGCTCTGTCAACCCAAATTGCATTTCTCACGTGGTTGTTGTCAATTTCAACATAATATTGCATTATCAACTTATAATGATGGATAGAGTTTGAACGGTGCAAAACTATATGGAAATAAAGTCACTGAAGCTCTGTATGCCGTGTCCATATCGGCTCCTTTCAGTTTTCCCGCTGAACTTGAGTTAGTTTACTTCAGTCTTCGAAGAATGCTTAATCACATCCCAGAAAGAAAGGCACGCATAACACTCCAGACATACTGTTTGTTGGTTTCACTACTCTTTTTCTTTTTAATGAATGACGACAATCGAAAGATTACGTCAACTATGAAGTGGCGAAATCAAGCCGTTGCTGTTTTCAGAAATGTTTCCCAATTCCATGGACTTCATCTTGTGCGGTTAGAGAACTTGTACTTGTCAAGCAAATTCTTGAAACGAAATCTAGACTGCTTTACTGTCACATCATAAGAACAGAAAAAGTCCTCTTCTCTTTTTTTTTGGGGGGGGGGGGAGCATAGTAGCTAGACTGTCTCCTCAACCGCTTAAACTGGATGCCAACACATGTTCTAGAACATTTTAGGAGTAACATAAAGCGAGGATACAGATTTAAATCTATCCTATATATCAAGTATAGTTAAAGAAATATTGTGATAAAGTTTCACAATGAATCATTTATGAATACCCAAATTTTTCCAAAATTGCAACAACAATAATAAAATAGTAACGATAACATTAGAGAGGTACCATAAGTTGTATAATAACTTCAACATTGGCAATTCTAATGACAATAACATTAAAAAAGGGCGATATTATAAAAAAAGAAACAAAAACAAAGAAACTTGCAAGTAACAAAAGGTAAAAACAGATAGATGACAACAACAAGAAATGTCAAAACGAATAATGTATAGTAGTCTCTTCCTGAAGTTTAAAATTTACAAAAAAGGACAATTTCATAAAAAAGAAACAAAAACAAACAAACAAGTAACAAAAAGGAAAAACAGAAAGAGGACAACGACAAGAAACGTCAAAACGAATAATGTATATAAAAGTCCCTTCCTGAAGTTTAAAACTTACAAAAAAGGACAATATTATATAAAAAAAACAACAACAAACAAACAAGTAACAAAAAGGAAAAACAGAAAGAGGACAACAACAACAAACGTCACAACAAATAATGTATACAGTATAAGGGTCTTTTCCTGAAGTTTAAAAATTTCAAACCTATACCATAATTTGCCAATTTTAATCAGATATCATCCTAACAGACTTTGATACAATGTCAACTACATCTTAATTAAATTTGGCCTTGCTGTAGAAATTTTTACAATGCATATGCTCCGGTGATGTAATTATGTTTTTTTCTTCTCGCGTTGAAATCCCGTTTTTTAATAGCTAAAATCAGATGGATATGAAAGTGAATTCAACGGCAACAATAGCGTGAATTTTTTAAATTCGCTATTTGTAATTTTTCCAATGATGAGAACATCTGACTCAGAGAGTATTTATAGCTTTCGATTTTGTTTGTTAATAGCTTTCAGTTTTGCTTAAATCGAAATTCAAATTAAATGATCTAGATTATGTGTATAGATTAATAAGACTAAATTTCTTCTATTAACTTGGTGCGGTGATATTGGAATTTTTCATTTAGAAGAATTAAAGAACCTCTGTTTATCTTTCTCGGATGTCAAATTATATTTCATGGACAAAAAGAAAGACGAAAGACATTTTCAGTAATTTGAGATTCTGAAATTGTAACATTGTAATCTACAAATTAAAATTTCCATTTCATGTCGAGTTTCAGTGTTTTCTATCATTTTTAGCATTTAGAAACTTTTCTACACCACAACAAGGTAGAAAAGGTAGAAATAAGCCAGTGTTTCCATACTATATTTGATGTTGTCGTTGTTGTTATTTTTCTCGTTGTTTATGTATTTTTTCCTCTTGTGTGTTATCCTCCAGCTTCACGGTTATTTGAAAGTAGTCTAGATAATGATAATATTTTGAAGCAAATTTAAAATTCTCATTATTTCTCATAAGTTATTTACAAGCTGGATTTTAGAAAATATTGCTCTTTTTTTTAAAAATGAATAAATGCTATAATTTGGAGCGCGATGGAAAAAGGTGGAGAAATCTTTCAAATGCGCGTGTTAAATACACACAACTTGGTTAGCTTATCGATTAATAGTTTATTAAGATATAGAAATTTCAACAACGTTTTTATCTGCACTAGTTTTACTACATTTTAAATTCTTTTTGATTTAATAACATTGTGTATAAATATAGGAATTCTTGAGTGGAACTTTAAACAACAATATATTGGCAACAACAACAAGTTGCTTCACTAACCCGATAAGCAAAGCCTATAAGTAAGAAAATGAAAGGTCGGATTATATAAATTGTTCGAAAAACTATTCTAGGAGAACAGTACAATTTTATACATACATGTACATGTATATATAGTCCTTTCAAGTGTAAAATTTTTTGACTTCTTTTCAGGTCTGGTAGAATAACGGTATATTCCGTTTTCCGGTTTATTAAATTTTTCTCTCTTTCCAAAATATCAGAGAAATAGATACCAGTATATTTTCTACCATATTTTAACTCGGATATGAAACAAAAGTGATAATACTTGATTTATTTTATTTTATCTAAATCCATGAATATATGTTACAAAACTAAGTGTTCAATAAAATGATTGAATTTTTGATTAATTATCAGTTGTGTTAAATAAAACAATCATTGGTTTGTAAGAAGACAAAAAGTGTATTGTCAGAAAAAGAAGTAAAATTTATTTTATTGAGGATGCAAGGAAAATCCGAACCATCGATTTTTCATTTTCCGCCGGGAAAGATAGCGCTGGCTATTATCAGTGTTATATTGTTCCCATTGGTATAGTAGCTGTTAGGGATGATAGCTATTTTCCGCTAAAAAGTGACAGTGAATGGCCTAATCATATTTAAGTTAAATTAATTAACGACAATAGAACAGTTTACGGCAAATATCTCTTCTATTTTAGCTTCCCATGTGGCTTGTTTGCAAAACGATGCTAGTTTACGAAATGCTGTAATATTAATTAATGTAGCGTTTTAAAATTAAGCGAATTATTTGTTTATTTAGATGTATTTCAGCAGTTTGGTGTGCATATAAACTTATAGGCGAGGCATAAGCAATAATAAATAGGGATTCATTATGTCTCAAGCCCAGGGGATTATGAAAGTCAACAAGATTCATATATTTGCGAAGTCTTGACGAATCTACATGGTTTATTGTCGCCAATGACCTACCTCTAGAAATGAGTAGCACGATGTTAGTAATAGAAACATACGGGAGCATGAGAGAGAGAGAGAGAGAGAGAGAGAGAGATAGAGAGATAGAGAGAGAACAACATCGTAGTAATTTATTGCAGCCATCTGCTTATTTGCTTTAGCTCCTGACAAGCGTAAGTTTTTGCTTACACAATTTGCATAAATTTGCATAACATGAATGATAATAAGGAAAATGGGTATGTGGGAAAATGAACTTTTTTTAGAATTAGAAAATTATCTCATTATGCGGTATGTCATAGTGTTTTGTTACAAATGTATCATTTTGTTACAGAAGAATTTAAATGTTTATGTGACATGAATATTTCATGATATAAAGTGAACACATTGATCAGAAATGATCAGTTAGATGTAGTTGTTTATCAGAAGTTGGTTTGGGATGATATGTAGACTGGCTAAACAATTGAGTTTTAATATTCATGATATCAATGCAAATATCTCATGTATGTTATTGACAAAATGCATGCATGTTATGAGAGAGAGAGAGAGAGAGAGAGAGAGAGAGAGAGAGA
>JACSZP010021456.1:0-18886 GCA_016161895.1 Pinna nobilis
GTCATTTTCAAACTAACCATGTGAGAAACTTCCGCTCATCTGGGAAAAGTCACCAGAGTACTTGAAAATGGCTTCAAATTTTGGCCTAGGCTAAGCACTTACGGCTAATAGACAGTGAGAAAGGGATCTTTAACCCTTTCAACCCAAGTATCAGAATGGTATGCTCTTTTCTATTGTCTGGACTAGTCTATTTCGGTCTCTGATGTTGAAAGGGTTAAATTAAAGTTTCATGTGCCAAGAAATACTACATCTGTATGATACAGTTTTTAGTGTTTCACTCTAAGGATGTAAAAAAATATATAATGAGTTACGATTTTTTAACCCTTGATATTTGAAAATATCCAGAATCTTTTCGGTTCAAAATGACCAGCTCGATCTTAATGACATGAAAATTGTTCATACAACTTTCAAGTAATCATTTCTTACAAAAAAAACAGTACAAATGAATATAGCTCTGTGTAATTGACAGTTGACTGACAAAATTTGTAGGGTGCATCTAATTACCCTACATAACACAATACTATATCCTGGTTGTATTCTCTGTGGGCTTTTCCAAGGATCACCGACTCTATTGCCTTCCTTTCTATACACAAATTAATTTCATGGGAAAACCTGAACTGATAGCATCACTGCTACGGGTCTAAATTCCAGAGTATCATTACATGTGTACTGAGTTAGAACAGAGCTGGATGAGAATGGAGAGATGGTTTAATCACATCCGACACATCACTACTTGGTTGTGTTGTTATTTTAACGTCCCACTCAAGAATCTTTCACTTATATGGATACATCATTTTACACTGGTGAAGGGCCACAAATTTGCCCAATGCTGTACAATTATTGTCATTGAGCAGTGAGGGTTCTCTATAATGTCAACAACTAAAATGACATGAGACCTCAGTTTTTACCTGCCTACACCTACATGAATGTAGTGTGACATGTTCTGTGGTACAATGGACCTCAGTTTATTCCATATCATCCAAAAGACAGGGACAACCAAGCACAGAACGGCCCGGATCTCATGACCAGAAGGTGAACGCACTAACCATTGTGGCGCTGGATCAAGAATGGAGATAAAATTTCCAATTTTTGTCTGCTACTTTGTGGACAAAACAAGATCAGATATAAATACAGTGTTCTCCGCAGGCCCCTTTTAGTGTTGTGGAATTGCTGTGCTATTTCATTATCTGCATTAGCCCCATGCTTGAATTCTCAATGATCACACTATTTTAACTACTCAATAAGTAAGTATCAATTAAGGTAGAATGATTCTCAGGTAAATTCACTTAAAAATGCATTTCCATGGGCAGCCAAATTATAAACACATGCATGGTGCAATTAACATGTATGAATCAGCTGTATGTATTCACAAGTACTGAGTACCCAAGTGTTCTCCCCAGGTCCTTGTGGCAGCCACATGGACAGCCCCGAGGCACAAGTGTGCCATTTCAATTACCCATAATGCCAACTGCATAACACTACCACTAGTGGCACTATCATTCTTTCCCAACACCCTGTTCTATTCACTTGCAAATATTGACCAAATTTTAATGATTCATAGAATAATTTACAAATACATAAAACATTTACTGGGGTAATAAATTTCTATGGGCAACCAAATTATACACTAATGTGTGTTGAAATTTATATGTAAATGATGTACGTTCGCCCCACTTTAGATGAATACAAAACAAACCTAGTACCCCTGCATTAACTAAATTTTTCTGGGCAGAACAACGATCCAAATTTTTTAGGTAAAGTACTTACTGAAATTAATATTTCTGGCTTAACCCTTTCAACACCACGGACTAAAGTAGACTGGTCTAAGACAATAGAAGAGAGCATACCATTCTCACACTTGGGGTTGAAAGGATTAAAATTGTTTATACTGTACTTGAAACATGAGGCATGAGCATAGAGTCAATCTTCAGTGAGCTCTTCTCTATGCCATATTACTCAGAAATGATTTGAATCTAATAAAACTCGACTGAGATGTCAAAGTCTATGAACTCTTTCAATGACCGCCATTGCCTAATCAATTTCACAGCTGTGGAAATTGAAGGTACAACTCACCAGCATGAGTAAAATGTATATATATATACATGTATATATAACAGACACAGGAGGCATTGAATGAGGTTTTAGAATCAGACCAGTCCATCTTGTTTCTTTCAGTCTTTATGTGACACCAAAAACTGTTTTGTAAAGGAGCACATATGTATTGAAGGTCACGTTTTCATCAGATTGGGTATTACTATGGAATGCCCAGATCTAGAGGGGGTGGAGGGGTGCAGACCCCCCCCCCCCCCTGGAATTGGCAAAGTACATAGTATATACAAACATTGGTCAATGATACAGAGATACAGATACTTATTTCAAAAGGTTTAGATTTTTTCTTGCCACAAGTTCAACCATTTTCTATCCATCCCCCCCCTAGAAAAAAAAATTCCTGGATCTGCTCATGTATGGGGAATGTAGGAGAGCTATGGGTGTCACCACATGTATTCTGTGAGAGCCAGCTGAACTGAAACTAAATGATGTCAGTATGCCATTTAGACGTGTACAGGTCACTGAGAAGTCATGACAAACTTTGACAGGTGTCATTAAAATAAAAGGCAGTAATTGGATGCTAAAGCTGTTTTGTATTATGTATAGGGTACCTAAAGTATCATCGATCTTGCTAAACATGACCCCAAATGTTGAGCTGGTGAAACCCGAGGTTAATAATAAATTAAATTCTACTGATAATGAAAGGCACATTACATGTATATTCCTCATACATCTAACTTGGTTGTTGATTGGATTTTTGTTTAAAAAACGTCCCACTCAAGAATCTCTCACTTTTATGGTGATGAAGAGCGATAAATTTTGTCTATGATCGATATTTATGGGTAGGGAGGGTTCTTTAGCATGCTACTGTGAAACGGAACCTCAATTTTTATTGTCTCATCCAAACAGACCTTGACATGGCATGGGCTTCAACCCTTGACCTCACAATTCATAGTTGAACTCGTTAACCACTAAGCCAAAGCAGCCCCTAAACTCAATAGTGAAGATCACTTAGTAAGAAAAGTGTAAGTTCTCTCCAGATTTGTGATAAAGGGCTAAAAAGAAAAAGACACTGACTGAAAAACTGCATACATGTCTATCTTGGTTGCTTGTTTTGATAACAATCAACATATACAATGTATCACTTAAGAAACTTTCAAAAATGCCATTGAAGACCTTCAAATATTAGCCTAAGACTAGGCCTAGACTCAGAAAATTGTTAGCCAAAAGATTAGCCAACCAAGATTTTTTTTAGCCAATGGATAATTTTATTAGCCAATGAACATTCACCAGCATGTGAAAAGTTTTGATAATTTACATAGACTGGTATCTGCTAGCCAAATATGGCATTATTACCTACACATTTTGAATCATCTCTCTTTTATTTCTAGACTTTCTTTACTAAATTTTATTTTAATGGGTAAGCCTTACTTATTTGAACATATGAGATTAATCAAAGATACTTTTTTTGCACAGCAACAAAAACAGTTAGCCAGAAAATTAGCCAATTAGGATTACTTTTAGCCAATTTCCCTAAAAATCAGTCAATGGCTAAATTGGCTACCTACAGGGTCAGCCCTGCTAATCTCAACACTAAAAATCATGGAGAACTGCAGGGTCTTTAGCATATAGACACCTACTCAGGCTACTGTGCCAACAGGTCTCAGTTTTCGATGTGGCCCATGCATACTGTAGCTCCCACATTTCACTTTAAAAGTTCAAATACATGTACATGTATTATGCCAAAGACAAATAACAAGATGTTACCTATTCATACTGTATGATGTAAGTAATTTTGCTACATGTACTAATAGTGTTGAATCTAGAGCAACATAGCATGGTGCTGCGCCATGCCCTTTTTCCGAAGCACCATGCTCTTTTTTATCAGTGCCATGCCCTTTCCTATACCAAAAATATGACCTCTAGGACTTACAGACTGAACAAGATAAAAATTATTAAATCTATCAATCTGTTTCTTAAGCAAAAGGTGATCTATTATCATTCAATGAAAGGTATTTTAAATGAGTATGTGGAGGATATAAAAGGACACATTAGTCATTATTGTGCAGGTGCCCTCAAAATCAATTTTCACGCGTTATAAGTGCCCTTTTACACATGAAATTGTGTGCCCTTTTCAGTTCCTGGATTCAACATTAGTACATTGTACTCTAATTTGGAGCAGGAATTTCAGATAAGTAAGGCAAGTACCATAAGCTAACACAGTAATTATAAAGTCTTTTTAATCTGGTCAGATATTTTGTAGATGATACAATGTATGTTGTACAACTATACCACATCAAACGCTTTGTCATCATCTCCTGTTTTATTGGAAAATTGATGTGGATTTAACAATTGTTTCTTTCTTTTAACTAATTTAAAGTACAACATTATACATGTACCGGAACATGAATATGACATTTAACGGTTTGATCCTAAAGCACAAAGATGATACCCCGTCACATAGCAGTCTGTCCTCATCCATTCAAAGAGTAACTAAATACCTGTAATTTTTCACCTTTTGTTTGTCTGTTTACTTTGTTTTACCTGTAACATCTTAACTCGTCTATGAATTGTTGACATTTTATGTCTCCACATGCATGAAATTCCGTAAATTCCAAAAGTTACAAAACACTTGTCAAGTTCAAAATATAACAATAGGATAAACAATATTCTCACATGTCAAAGCATAGTACAGTTGAATCTCAAAAACTTGAAGTGGTCAGGACTGCTGATAAAGTTAGAGTTTCCAAGACTTTGAGTTTTCAAAAATATGATTACTCTCCAGTTAAATGCTATTCCGCCTACCCAAACCTGCTAATTCACTCTTTTCCGGAAACTGTTCTCATCATTCTGTGATAATTTAACACTGTCGTCACTTTTGATCACTTGATAAACATACTGAAAATTTGCACATGAAAAGATTGAGATGATATTTCACAGGTAATTTAAGCTTTGGATTGCAAGATTTATTCGAGTAATCGAAAATTTCAGCGTCGAAGTTCGCAAGATCGAGACTAGATTTGTGTAATCTATTAAGGGAAAAAAACGGGACCATAGTTTAACTTCAACAGATCGAGAGCTTCAAGAGAACGACGTTCGAATTTTCAAGATTCGACTGTATTTCCCCCACGTTAAAAAGAGGGCACAGAAACTTTATTGGGAAAGGGCATGATGGGTGCAGCAGGATGCTTCGAGGACTGGCCTTAAGATGAGACAGTAAAAGCCAAGATCCTGTGTCACAGTACATGTGACATGTCACTATTTTATTAAAGACCCCTCAATGGCCAAAAGTACCGAGCATAGACCAAAAAGTTGAAGCCCTTCATACACAAGTCTAAGCTAATATTGTTGTTGTATTGTTGTTTAATGTCCCACTCAAGAAATATTTCACTGATACGGAGACAACACTGTGCCGGTGAAGAGCCACAAATTTTGCCTATGCTCCGCACTGCTGGCCGTAGAGCAGGGAGGGTTCTTTAACTTGCCAACACCTACTATGACATGGGACCTCGGTTTATACTGTCTCATCTGAAAGACAGGGACGGCCAACAGTAGAGTGGAGCTGTGGGAATCGAACACGAACCCTTCAATTTTAAGTTGAACACGCTAACCACTCAGCCATGTCCAAGCTTATAACTAAGGTTCCAATATGCATGTGTGCTAAAAAAAATTAACAATACACATTGACAATAAACATGTGTGTGGATTATACACAATTGTAGAATGAACCATCCTGGGTCCACTATAGACTCTATAGTACAGTGACACCTGTCTCTCTCAACAGAGGTCTCTCAAGCCAGGTGCCACTGTACTTAAGAGAACTGAGGATGATGATGACGATAATGAGTATGTGTACATAGCTAACTGACCTTGACAACTACTTGTGCATGTTGCGACACATAATAACCAGACAGGCATGCAGAATACGAAACATGAATGACATGTATATACATGTATATTCATAATCAAATCCATATGTACATGCATGTACAATGTACTTCTGCTATATGGATGTAATTGCAGAATAAGATTAAGAAAATTAAGTGGAATGAATTTAGGCAGTGTTTGGTGCATTTAAAAACTGGGCCCAGTTGCACAATACATTGATAGAATATTTTGTACATTGTAGTTAACGACTAACTTAAAGATTGACCTTCATATTTTGACCTTTGCTCAGCACTCTGGGCTATTGAGTAAAGAGGGGTCTTTCACATGGAGAGGCCTACTGCAATACAAGACTTAGGTTTTTATAACTATCTCATTGCAAAGACAAGAAAAGCAAGACACCAAGTGGGTTCAAACCCATGACCCCACAACCTGAAAACAAACACTTTACCGCAGAGCCACCACAGCACTCTGTGCTAATGTAATTACCGAGGCATCAAATGATGGGATGAAACAAAGCAGTCGCTGGTACAGCACTTATTGACTTAATCACGACAGCGTGTGGCAATTACCAAACGCATCTATTACAATTAAGCATTCCTATTCAAGCTCTAGAAAAGAACTTTGGCAATTGTTGATATCTCTTGGATTATTTTTGTATGTCCTAGCCTTGTGCTTCTGTATTTTTTTTTAGATAAAAAACTTTGTAATATTCAGAGATGAATGTATGGATATCTACTGGATATCTTAAGAACAACATGATGCAGGTTTTTGTTTAAAAAAAAAGAAGTTTACTGTATTTCAAAACATGTTGCAATAATTTCTGCACTACTTCAACTCCCATGGCTTGAAACTTTACTACCTATTTACAAAATGTATTTCAGAAATTGGTTTTTGAATTAGTTATACAGTAAAACCGACTTTAGTGATCACTTGTATATACACTGACCATTTAGTCACAAAGACGGGTTCCCAATAGTACCATTTGTGTACAAAGAACGCCTGCCAATAAAGATTTAAGATAAGTTTTCTGTCCCTGAGGGGGTTGTTACATAAAAGTTTTGCTGTAGTCTTATACAAGATATGTTAACTGACAAGTAAATATGCATCAGTCCAAAGAGAAATAGTAAGCAAAAGAACTGTTTTGACAAACTCAAAAATGGTTTTAAGAAAAGTTATGTGGATTAGAATGTCACATTTTTCCGAGCAAAATTAACAGCTGATACAAGACCTATCACACGTCATTAGTACTGGTATATCACATACAGTGGAACCTCATCTACAGACCATCTCACTTAGGAGAACACCTCACTAATCAGGCCAATTACATGTAAGACCATCAAAATCCAGTCTTTCAATCTTCAAGGCTATTTTAACCTCAATTAGGAGACCATCTTACTAATCAGATCATTTTCAGTCAGTCACATGGGTGCATGGTCCTAGAAGCCAGGTTCCACTGTATTTATACTGTTTGGTGGCAACATCTATATTGAACTTATAGACACCATGGTGGGCACACATAGTCATTTACCTCTTTTGTACAAATTGAATACAAATCCCTAATGACAAGAAATACAACATGTACTTCTATTAGACTCCGAGGACTTTTTGAAGTCCTTCTGACAGACAGATAAAACTTTTCTAGCTACTACATGTATATTACATTTCATTTGGTACAAGCAAATTCTATTTGGCTAATTTTTTGGCTAAAAAATTTGAAAACTTGGTAGCCCTGTAGCCATACATTGTAATCCTTTTGATTACCAATACTCATCATCCTGAGGTTCAAAAATAGAGCCCACTCTGTTTCCCCTCAATTTATGCAAATTTATATTAGCAGTTCATCAAAACTAAATGACCAAGCTCCCGTAAGATTGCTTAATTCTAATCCAAATCTTAGCACAAAGTCAATCCACTATGCAGGTCACTGCCAACTTGTACAAGCACTTAATCCACAATGAAGTTCCAAGCAAACATGCATGTACTGGTACACACATATTTACACTTATTTCACACTGAAATTCCCCGTGAACTATATCTCCAATTTATCCATAAGGAAGATCCAAGCGAACTTGTAATGGTAGATAATCCACACCTAAGCTTCTATAAAACTTATTTTGGAAGATTACTTTTGTATCGTATCTATGTTAAATTTTCCTGAACATAAAGTGTACAATGTGCAAGTATGCATTTATAAGATCAACAAATGCTGAAGGTGAAACTCCAAGCAAACTTATATTTCTAGTTAATTTATACCAATGCCTGAATGGTATTGTTGTTTAACATCCCCCTCAAAATCAAGCTTGTTTTAGCATTTAGTCCACATTGAAGCTCCTGGCAAACTTGTATTAGCAGTTAATCCACACTGAAGCTCCAAGCAAACTTGTATTGGCAGTTAATCCACAATGAAGCTCTTAGCAAGCTTATATTGCGACCGTAATCCACACTGAAGCTCTTACATGTAGCAAGCTAATATTGGCGGCCGTAATCCACACTGAAGTTCTTAGGAAGCTAATATTGGTGGCCGTAATCCACATTGAAGCTCTTAGCAAACTAAAATTGGGGTTGTAATCCACAATGAAGCTCTTAGCAAGCTTATATTGGAAGTAATCCACAATGAAGCTCTTAGCTACCGTAACTTGTAATGGCTATAATCCACACTGAAGCTCCTAGCAAACTTGTTTCGGCAATCCACAATGTAACCACCAGTGAACTTATTTAATGGTTAATCCAAACTGAAGGTCCTCAAGTGCAAACTTGTACATTGCATTCAGGGCTCACCCTGGACTCAGAAAATTGTTAGCCAAAAAATTAGCCAACCAAGAATTTTTTAAGCCAACCAAGAATTTTTTAGCCAATGGATAATTTTATTAGCCAATGAACATTTACCGACATGTGAAATATTTTTGATAATTTACATAGACTGGCATCTGCTAGCCACATATGGCATTATTACCTTCACATTTTGAATCATCTTTCTTTTACTTTTTCATCTTGACATTCTTTGCTAAATCATATTTCAACGGGTAGGTCTAACTTATTTGAACATTTGAGACCAATCAAAAGACACCTCTTTTGCAAAAAGCCAGAAAAATTGTGAGCCAGAAAATTAGCCAATTACAATTATTTTTAGCCAATTTCAACAAAAATTAGTCAATAGCTAAATTGGCTACCTACAGGGTGAGCCCTGTGCATTGGTCTGTAAGTGAAATGTGTTTCTAATTCAAAGTATATGAACATATACATAAAGTGGTCCATCAATAATTTTACACCGTACATCACTTTTCTCTTTCCGAAAATGAGTGTTTATCCCCCTTGTTTATCAATTAAAGCCTTTCAATACCACAGGCTGAAATGGAATGGTCTAAGACAATAGAAAAGAGCATACCATTCTGATATTTGGGGTTGAAAGGGCTGAGCAAACATAACTTCCAGGGACTGATACCATACAGTTGAACCTTGCTTACCATCAAGACCATCCAAATGATTGACTAAAAGCTAAATTAGTCTGATTAATGGGGCAGTCTACTATGTGAGGTTGAAATCGCTTAAAAATGCTAAGCAGACTGAATTTGTTATGTATGGTCCTTATTTGTGAGTGGCCTCCTAAGTGAAGCGGTGTTCAAGCCAGTACAGTGCAACTATCTTAACAGACATACCCATCTACCATCAAAATGATCTCAATTCAGACTTGTGGTCTCTTATAAGAATTGTACTGTTACATTGTATTGTATTGTATTGTTGTTTAACGTCCCACTCAAGAATATTTCACTCATATGGAGACGTCACCGTGTGCCGGTGAAGGGCGACAAATTTTGCCTGTGCTCAGCACTGCTGGCCGTAGAGCAGGGAGGGTTCTTTAACGTGCCAACACCTACTCTGACACGGGACCTCAGTTTTTACTGTCTCATCCAAAAGACAGGGACGACCAACCGCGGAGTGAGGCTGCGGGAATCAAACCCCGGACCCTTCGATTCGAAGTCTTACACCCTAACCACCCTGTACTGTTACAAGACTATAACTCAGGTTGATGTATCTCTGAAATCAGTCAAAGAATTGGTGAAGGTCTTTTACACAAGAGGTCTCTCAAGACATATCTCACTGTATTTAAGCATATATAAAGACCACTTTCTTTGGCTTTTAAAATGTGGACGTATTTCACTTGCTTATCTACTTCCCTAGTTCATTATCTGTATTAAGTGACAACAACTTTATTGGCAATTACCATTACATAAACATATGTCTATAGGGCAATCGATTCAGATATTTAAAGCTATAAACCATTAGATCAGTCAATTGGCTCCATTAGATACCTTTACAATATACCATAAACAGCTTACACTAATGTACAGACACAAAGTACAGTTGAACCCATATTAACAGGATACTCTTTCAAGTTTCATCCAATTGTTGTTGTCGTTTTACATCTCACTTAACGATCTTTCAGTCATGAGGTAGCGGCCTGTTTTTTATTGGTGGAGGAGAGAACCAGGCTACAAATGTGCCCGATAAGAGACTACCAGCCTTCCACAAGTAAACTGGCAAAATTTCTCACAGAATCGACAAGTTTAGGTTCCAGCAAGACTCAAACCCCCGCTGGCGAAAGCTGAGAGATTAGACTGATAAAAGCTGCAATGCTCTAGTTGTTCACTAGAAGCCCTCTTTCAACCAACGAATTGTGGTCTTTTTTTTCAAGGCCAGCATGCAGTGATCTCAAAAAAGAGGATTTATTTGAAAGGTTAATTATCCTCTCAATCTTTTTCTCTAAAAGTGGTCTCTCAAAGCAGTAGGTATTTCAATTGTAATTGCTTATTAAGACAGGTTCCACAGCACTGAAAGATGTGCAACAATGATGACATACATACATGTATATACATACTGTACAATGTACAGTTTACTCTCGTTATGTCGCCTTCTTTTGTTTTTCCAAGATATGGCATTATAACGAATATGGCGATAGGCTAAGTTTACACTTACTAAAGATATGGGTTGAAAATTAACGTTATTAGGTCTTGTCTTTTTGATTTCACTTGTTAGTTAACTGGAATTCTTGAAAAACTTCATATATATTACGGTATATCTATTTGTTATCAGAACTAAGAAAAAAAGTAAACATGTATCTTAAACGATCAACTAGTTTAGTAGCAAGTCCAATCTATCTATGTTCAATGGCGATACTATCGAGTGAAACTCAATGGGTTTTTTAAGATTTGGTTTGAAAATACAGTGGCGGATGGTGGTATGCGAATATGGCAGTTTAACGGGAGTGATTAATAGTTGGAAATCTATTCTTCAGATATTTATGGCGGTATGAGAATATGGCGGTTAATCGGGTGGCGGTAAATTGAGAGTCGACTGTATTTACTTTTAAAATGTGTATAATCAGATAGAAATTCAATTTATTGGATAATACAGTAGAACGTGTCTTAGGAGGGACACTTTCCACCTTGACATGCCTACAACAAATGCTACTAGTCTCAGAATTGAAGACGTGTTAATTTTATTTAGTGTTTTTCCTTATATCATGAAAGATATTCTCAAAAATATATTGTATGAATCCAAATGATTCTTGGTACAGGATCAAGAAATCACATCTACATGTACTATGATGTAGTAAATGTACATGTAAGTCAGAGTTCTGTACAATACAGGTCATATTTTGGTTGTGTATTATGCATTATTTTTCACTTTAAATTTGAGGGAATTCATTTCCCTACATATTATGCACAAACAAGTTAACCAACCTTTTTCATCTAAGCCTTATTTTTGTACATTGTTTTACTATAAAATCAATGTCCAAGAGTTGCCACAATACACTGTTTTGCATCATACCTATATGACCTAAGGACATTACAACTTGTGTGAAACAATTGACATGTACATTAGCCCTAAAAATAATCAGTTTGCTGCTGTAAACATGAATTTTTTTTACTGTAACTTTTAACCGTCAGTAGGTGGGAAGAAGTAGTGGTTTTTTTTGTGTTTTTGTTTTTTTTTGGGGGGGTGGGGTGGGGTGCGCGTGTATGTGCATATGTGGGCACACACAAACTGAAAATTGTAGACCTCATAATATATATAGCAGATAAGCACTGACCATATCATTATCAGATCACCATCATAAGAAAAAAAAAAGAATTGAGGTAAAGGGGTTTTGAGTGAGTCGGCCATGTTATAGCAAACCAAGAATCTATTATGGATTGCCTGGTGGTTAGTACACTGAATTTACTAGATAACACTTTGTTATGTAACACTGTGCTCAAAGTTTGTATGATATACATGCACAGTCAGTGTGTATATAAAATATGATGCATATGATATGAAAAGCTGCACAGCTAATCTCTTAAACCTGTGGCATATGCTAGACTGTATTGTCTTTCCTGAATAGCAACAGCTGATAATAATTTTCATATCCTAAATGAATGCATATACCAGTATGAGTAAATAAAAAGTATGTACAGGTATATATACATGTAAGTTCTATTTATAATTGTCATTGTTGTACTGCTGATATGGACTAATGTATACACATATCAGGGCTCGAAATTAACCCTTTTTCCTAGGTGGCCCACAAGGCCAATAGTTTAAAATATCTACTGGCCCCACCAAAAATTTACTGGCCCACATAAAAAAGATACAGTGTGACTGTGAATGACAGGATAATTTCATTTATGATAAAAAAATGGAATATATCATTTTGATAATTCATATACGTATAATTTAAGTATACAGAGTAGCCTTTTCTTTTTTGAATTTCTACTGGACAACAGGGCCAGTTCAGATGAGAATTTTACTGGTCCAATGGATTATTTACTGGCCACGGGCCAGCGGACCAGTGCTAATTTCGAGCCCTGCATATTTCAGTTGCCTATGAAGGGACAGAAATTTTGGCCTTGATTCATGTTCTTGGCAATTTGGGCTATCGAGCATCGAGAGTTCTTCAACATGCCGACACCCTCTCAGTATGACACAAGATCACACTTAGTTTGCTCACCCAGGGGTCTGGAAAAGCCAACTGCTTCTATCAAACAAGTTCTACTCCATTACCTCATAATGTGAAGGGAAACATGCTTCTGTATATATCATATATGAATGCATCTGTGATTATGAGGATATAATTTTTTTTACATCAATGACAATTGTTTATAAATGTTAAATGAAAATATCCTGTGCCCAAAACCCTTTATTTGTTGTGGTCAAAGTTTTGGGTAAGAAGGTAAAAAATGCTCAGTAGGCCTATTTATGTCTGCTCGGGGACGTGTACCTATATCAGGTCTAGATCTAGTACGTTTTCACTGTAAATCTACATGTACATTAAACTAAAGCTATTGATTTACCCTATGTAGTATGTTAGAATGTAGGGATGTAAACACGTTATTAAATCAAAACAAAACCGTACGTGGGACACAATTCCCAAAACATCGGAATGCAACAAATTATTTGTATTTCTTATCTCTGTAATAACAGGGCAACTGATGATTTAAACCGTGGAAGCAGAGGTCGTCATCAATAGATATTTAAACTGAGGTCGTCCAGTGTGAGAATCGAACTGCCAAGTGCAATCGAATCGGAACTGCAGATTTTCAGTCATATTCCGTCATTACTTTCATCTAAAGAATGAAAATTCGGAATAAAAACATTCATTACTTACTGTCTTTCTCGTGATCATAGCCTATCACGACAAAATAGTCGGCTAAGCGAGACATCGCTCAATAAACCGGAAAACCTTCCTTCTGTCTTGGCTGTTTCATTTCTAATTCGCCATCTTGGTTTGTCTAAAAGTCGGATGCAGCACGTTCCATTTCCGATAGCCCAAGGGAAGTAACCCATACACGTCAATATTCGATTATTTTCCAACTCGTCGATAAAATGTCAGACCTTTACCCTTGTGAACTGAATGAAATGTTATGAATAACATCACTAATATAAATAAATAAATAAATAAATAAATAAATAAATAAATAAATAAATAAATAAAAAGCATTAACAACAGTCACGCATCTCTGTAACTGGAACCACGGCTAAGATTTGCTCTTACACCTAACTACCTACCTCTACCTTCACGTATCTGTTTTCCTATCCACCTACAAACACATTGAAAAGTACTTACCTATTTTGTAAAAAAAAATCTATGCTTGGTTTTGTCTAATCGTACCTCACCAACTGAAAGCTCTAAAGAACAATACTGGTCATATTCATTCAATATGAGCTTGAAACAAAACGTGCATGATTCCAAAAAGATAATTGCTCTACATATGTACATGTCACTGTCATTTCAGAGTACACAATCATTTCACCTTTTATAAATATAACAAAGTTGGTTGTGATACAGTGATGTTCTAGACTCTTTACTAACCTAATAACGGTCGTGCACATGAATTACATTTTGTCATTAGTTTTGTCGACTAAGCCTGAACAAAACGGTGCCAAGGCCAGAATGCTCTGGGCTAATAACCGAGCATTACTTCGGGTGATACAATATTAATTAATGCTGTCAAACAAAATTGCTGTTGAAAATATTGGGAAAATAATGCGGCATATTGCTGCAGCCGGTGTACAGAATGTGATTTCCAAATTAATTTCGAGATAGAATGCCTATCTTAAAAAAATTCAAATAATTACTCAAAACTTCGTGATAATTTACTCGAAATTTCGAGATAAATCTCAAATTTGGTTCTCACAATTTCGAGATGATATCTGGAAATTTCAATATATTTTCTCGAAATTCCAAGATATAATTTCATACTTTCGAGAAATATCTTAAAATTTCAAAATATTGTCTCAAAAAGGTATTATCTCGACTTTTCAGGTAGTGCATATTTTGATGGTTGCAGAGACATCTCTATATGAGTTCTTGGCTGGTTGTATTGTTGTTTAATGTCCCACACAAAAATATTTCGCTTGTTGCTGTTGTTGCGTTGTTGTTTAACGTCCCACTCAAGAATATTTCACTCATATGGATACGTCACCGTGTGCCAGTGAAGAGCTACAAATTTTGCCTGTGCTCGGCACTGCTGGTCGTAGAGCAGGGAGGGTTCTTTAACGTGCCAACACCTACTGTGACACAGGACCTCGGTTTTTACTGTCTCAACCGAAAGACAGGGATGGCCAACCGCGGAGTGGTGCTGCGGGAATCAAATCCCGGACCCCTCGGCTCGAAGTCGAACACGCTAACCACTCGGCCACGGAGGCTCCTATTTCGCTGTTTTGGAGACGGCCTTACAAGTTCTCGGGGCTGAATTTCATTACAAAACAACAATAGCCGTCTAATGTGTCAAAGTACTGCGAATTGTTTTGAAACAACTTTCTTATTAGATGTTAAGTGATTTATTTATATTTCGCGGGGGGATTACATTTCTTTCAGATTAGACTAAAAAAAAAGAAAAATTTTCCTCCCCGGCGGGGAATCGAACCCCGGTCTCCCGCGTGACAGGCGGGGATACTCACCACTATACTACCGAGGACTACGAATATCGAGACTGTAAAAGTATATACAAATCTTAAGACCAATCATGCCGCATTAGTCATGCTCTATCTCAGTTGGTATGAATATAAGGCATGGATTGGGAAAAGAAATGAAATTCCTTTGTTAAAAAAAAAAAAAACCAAAACCGTTCACGCTTCCAGATATAATATGAAACAATCACTGACGATTGATCACAATTGATTGACCTTTTCCATCATGTTTGCGAACGTGGCGATTAGATCTAAATATATAGCCTAGTTGTATGTATACTAGTATCTAAAAATAGATCTAGGTCTGATTATGCTACGATCTTAATAAAATCGACCTAGAGTATTCATAAGAGTTTTCGTTTAATTATTAGAGCTACGTACAGCATCGTGCCATATGTTTATGAACAAACATCATTTTTACTATACATACATGGTATATTAATTTGCATTTTTAGAAAATCCCCTAGGTTTTCTGCAGAGCTCGGACCAATTTTTATGTAATTTGTACACAAACTTTCGTTTTTTATGTAGTTTCTTTAGATATAACACTTAAGACTGATCTTACTGCAGATTTTGATGTTACATGGGATTAACTCATTTGTTAAAATTTAAAATGCATATTCATAATGCATAATGTTACTTATTTAGGGGATTTTTGGCAACTTGAAAATTGTGTTCTACTTATTGACTTTTTTGAACCACTTGACAGAAAATTAATTTGTTTGTATTAAATATTTTTTAGTAAATTATGAATTTTTAGAGAAAGGTTACATTGAAATCGGTTGAATAGCAATACAATTAAAGCAGTTTTCAAAAAATATACATGTAGCCTATATAGACACTTTAAATATAAATTATCAAAAGTCTTGATCGTGATAGATCTTGAACGGTTTCATACGTGTATCATTTGAATTATGCTTATCTACGACTGATATTACAATATGCGAAAAATATTTATCATATGTCTCTGATAATAATGCGCAACAATATCACTTTATCAAATCTAGACATAGAATTCCCTTTACATACAAGCAAGGACTTATAAACAGAAAGTCCTTGATACAAGTATCTGCTACGAAATGCATTCGTTTTGTCACTCTCAAGTGAAATGTATAGCTGATAGTTTTGTCACTCTCAAGTGAAATGTATAGCTGATTGATTTTATTCCATCGGGCTCGGTCATCTGATATTTTTCATACATTTTACTCCTGCTTTAGAAATTAATTTAGGCCTACGATCGACCGCTCCCTAGTATTCGCATCGACTTTGCCTCGAGTTATCAATGATAATATACACTCGTATCTCCTATTTGTATAGTTTTCATCTAAATCGAGAATGAAAAACATGACAGTTTCGGCAGATTCTCAAGCATCACTTTCATAAGCCTAGCCTAGTGTCTGATTCCGCAACAATTACGCCAAACATCGGGATCGTACAACAATATTGTGACCATATAAGCCTAAGTCACATGACAAGCTTCGGATTTATTTTTAGTGCGGTCAAAGGGCAAGAGCCAAGATAACCTCGTTTTGGTTTCGATATGCGCGCGCACCCTGTAGTAATATTGTTGTTAGCTCCCTTGATACGTCTGTCGTCTGAGACAAAAGAAGCAGTATATATGTTTGAAGCTACCGGAGAAGATAATTACGCTAGAGTATTTTCAGAGGGCAACGGGATAAATAAACAGGTATACTATTCGTACGATCTCCGTCATATCGAATTTTCAAGATATAAAACAAGATGCATGGTGTATAATGTCTGCAGGTGAACATTATAATACGGGCATTTTGTTTACGTCGCAGTGAATTGTACCTAGCAGACGATTGGTCGAAATTTATAACCGTTGTAAATTTTTTACGTTTACTCAGAAAACTTTGTTCAAATTTTGTTGCATACTTTTGCAATCTACCCAGTTATAAAATAGATGAGCGTCAGTCTAAGTAACTGAGTTAAACCGATGCTTCAAAGTTTTTTGTTTTTGTTGGTACATGATATACCATAATTATAGTCCTATCTGTTTATCTAAAAGCCTATCTGATAGATTGCTTATTGATTTATTAACAACAATTTCATGCCAAATTTCCAACGATTCTGACAAATTTTTACGAATTATGTTCAGCACACCTGGAAATAACGCACTTTTATTCATGTGACGTCACTCTGACGTCACAAGTTATTTTTGTGCTGTTTCATCCTGCAAGTGCTAAAACAAATGCTCGCAGACGGCGGGAATTTTGGAAACAAGGACTGTTGATAATTTCGTCTGGTCTTTTTTCTTATCCACTGTTACAAAAATAAAAAATAAATAAATAAATAAGTAAATAAAAAAAATTAGGGGGATCAAGAGGAATGTAGATTTGAATATTGTCAAGGTTGACACCATACAGTAAATTTTAGCAATATGCTCAAAAATTATAAAATGGCTCANNNGTCTTATCTCTCCCTTGTCTACTTCGGGTTTAACAGTGGTTTTGCTCAGTAAAATTTCATTTGGCTCAAGAAAAATCTGCTTTGGCTAAACTTTTTGCTAAAAAATATGAAACCCCTTGTTTGAACCCTGGTTTTATAACAATCGTTTTAAAAAATGTTTTGTATATATTTTGATAATGAAAATAATATTAAACATTATTTTGAATGTTTGTTTCGTATTAATAAGGTAGGCTAAATTTATAAATATTTATATAGTTATGAAATTTCGAAGTGGGTAGAACATCATCATTAAAAAGTGACTCCGGCTTCCTTTCCCTACGCTTATACATGTACGAGTTTTGCGTGTTTAATTTTCTATGTGAATGTATTACAATGTATTTTATCTTGGATATCGCATGGATTTCGTAATGTAGATACATACTGTTTAATTCTGGATATAGCGCGGTCATTGGCGTATGATATTCCAATTGGACTACAGTCAGTTGGCTTTTATTATGCATCTACGAGTGTTAACTTGGCAAAATGAATGACTTGGTTTTAATAATGACTTAAGATTCTCCCGATTAGGTAGATGGGGAAATAAAAAAACAAGGAAAAAAAGGGTAAAACATAAATAAATAAATAAAGAAAAATAAATAAAAGCAAAAAAAATTGTAATAATAATCGTGATAATAAAATGAATAAATAAAAAAAAACATAGCTCAGCTAGCAAGATACAATGTTTTTACAGTTGATCCATTTAATATATTATTTTGACTGTTCAAAGATGAGTAGATACAGCTCCTTTTCAAGGAGGAAGTATCTCTGTGTTTGTATGAGTTAAAACTGGATACGGATTAGAGAAGGATATGAAAAGGGAGTATTGCTTTTATAACACTTAGATGTTCTAATTGTTTATTGGTTCATTTCATACCTTCTGACTGTTCTGAATCATTCTCTAGATCAACCTCAAAGTCGTTAAATGATTTAGCAGTCAAACGAGCGGTTAAAATGAGCTGCATCTAGGTATGGACATGCAACCGATGCTACAATCTTTTACACTGATATGACTAGAAGCTAATTCAAGATG
>JACSZP010021457.1:0-21582 GCA_016161895.1 Pinna nobilis
CCCGTGTCAAAGTAGGTGTCGGCACGTTAAAGAACCCTCCCTGCTCTACGGCCATAAGTGCCGAGCAAAGGCAAAATTTGTCGCCTTCACCGGCACACGGTGACGTCTCCATATGAGTGAAATATTCTTGAGTGGGACGTTAAACAACAACAAAAACAAAAAAAATCATCTCATTCAAGAAAATCGCCATTATTATTCATTGTATTGTCCTTGGACATGGATGAAAGACTTTATCTCTTTGTATGTATATGCGTGTTTACTATTGTCATATATATATAACTTATATAACATCATTTTGGGAGTATCGTAATTCGTTTAATAAATCGGTTAAAATCCCACAAATCTCCACATCAAGTCGATTTTTGACTACAAGATATCTTTCAACTATATCTTGTAGCACATCATACCTTACAAGTATACATGCATCGACAGTAGGCCGCCCATCTGTAAAGGTATATTTATCGCTGAAAAAGATTATTTTATTAACCTCCCCCAAAAATAAATACACAGAAATAACAGGGGCTTCCGTGGGGTAGTTGTTAGTGTGTTGTTCTTCTGCTAGTGGTAGTGGGTTTGAATCCAAGCAAAACTGCGATTGGCAGTCTGTCTTTTGGATTACACAATAAAACCCGAGGGCCCGTGCCACAATAGGTGTCGGCACGTAAAAGAATCCTCCATGCTCTACAACCACTATTGCCGATCATAGGCAAAATTTGTCGTCCAATAATGCAACCAACCTCATCTAAGAGAATAACAAAGTATATAACCTTTCTTACCTTCTATAATTGTGAAAGAACTCTTCAATATCGGCTTTATATTATCGCTGTAAGGTAGGCCGATTCTACTTTCGTTTTCGTGGTTTTCAGAAAACGTGCGTTAGGTTAATACTTCCTGCTGTTTGCACTTAATATGTGTGTATTGTCACCTGTACTCGTCGGATCCTCTTTGTATGTGTTGTTTCGATTATTTTTCTAGATAAGAAAAATATTTTTTCTGTTACTGGTTCTGTTGTTGTTGTTGAAAACGTAGTAGTAAATGTTTAACTTTAATAGGTTATAGTCATTGTTAATTTTATAAATGATAATTTCATCAGTTTATAATTCAAATTATGATTCTAATTTATGATTTCTTTGAAAACTAAATGAAACTACATGTAGTTATATCACTTTTTTTCTTAGATTTCAGATAAGTTATAATAACATCTATAATATGCCAAGCATAATACAATATTAAGATTGATAAAAAGGCAATCTTCAATAGCCGGTTTTCGAGTTCATGGAAACGACCATCTCCGCGAGCCAAGGTTCCTATTCGTTTCCCTTATCTCCTCCTAGGCGGATTTAGCCCGGTTTGAAATGTCCCATATATCCCCCTAGAGGCTTACCAGAGTTACAGAACTTGAATTTAATTTTAAACAACCAATGGAATTGAGCGTTTTACCGAAGAGGTAGGATAGAAGTTTCAAAATGATTATGTCGGTCCTAATAGCATGTTCCAAAGAAACGATTACTGTAAGAACTAATAACACGAAATCTGACTGGATGCTTTGAATTTCTACAACAAAGAGAAGCGGGAAACAAACCGCCAAAATCCGCCAAGGTGGAGATAAGGGAAACGAATCGGAACCTTGACTCGCGAAGATGGGAAACGAGCTACATGAGAGATTTTTTTAAATGTCCCTTGTTAAAATTGTCTTTCTCTGAGTCCTTACATTAGTCATACTTGATATATTTCAGGAAAAAAAACAAAGATTGTAATTCAATAATTGATAAGTGTTTCACAGGATACTAAAGTAATAAAAACTTAATAGGTTTCATGTAAAATTTAATTTGCCAAGGCATTTGATACTGTTGAATGGGGTTATATGCTAACTGTCTTGAAACATTTTGGCTTTGGAAACTCTTTCCTCCAATGGGTACATACCTTTTATAATGACATAGAATGTTCTATCTACAATAATGGGTGGATATCTTCCCCCATAAAGGTATCCAGAGGTATCAAACAAGGCTGCCCCCTATGGTGTGAAACATCGGAACATGTACAGTAGATTAAGCTAGGATCAAGCAAACGAATATACTCAGGTGTATATACCATACTATGTAATACTGGAAATTGCAGTGGAATAAATAGGTTTGGTTGAGTGACTTTGTAAACATGATATTTACACCATTCTCCACGATTAAAAGGACATTTGTTGAGCATAATATGGAGCAAACAAATAACAATAAGAAATAAATGAAGACACGTTTACAGCAAAGCTCTTACACATATACGTCTAGAAAGCATTGAAGATATAATGGCTCTACAAGGACGAAGAAGGTGAAGTTGGAATTATGAGGAAATGTCATAGAAAATTAATTTAGAGGGTATAATCTCATACTAACAGTATTCAGAAGAAAATAATCATGTATATAATTATGAAATAAAATAATCAATAGATTACGATTTCAAAAACAGTGCCAGTTATGAAACATGTCAGACAGCATTCGACCAATTGACCGGCCGTATCGGCAAACCGGATCATTGTACCGATCGTAGAATTTACGAAAAGCTGACTTCAATTGAGAAGCTTACTTCGATTAAAAAACTAGGTATTTGCTGATCAAGCTCTAGCGTATCAGTTGAGAGCAATAAATTCCATATATAAGTGACGATGAAATATTGCTACATAAAAATTTGAAGTTATCAATGTTTAAACTGAAGGCATTCCGTTTATCATATCTCTCTCTCTCTCTCTCAGTTAGTGTTGCCTAGACCAAATAATTAAAAACTGATTGAAATTGAATTATTTTTCTAGGAGACTCAATACAATGCGGAATATATTATAAGCTATTTTCAATTTTCCATAGAATCTACATCTATATAAAACTATTACTGTCGCATCGGTTAAAGTTCGTCCAATTGTTAACAATAAAATCTATTTAAATCTTTATGGCCCTCTTATAACAATCTTCAACGGCTGTTTTACTAAAATGCCATTTTTATCAATCAATATTTTACGATTAAATCTAGTTGTTGAGTAACAAGGAAGAAAAATTTGGTTATCGTGTTATTGTGTTAAATATAATCAGTGAAATATGCTGTACATGAATGAGGAAGTCTGACAAAATATATCAAGTACCGGTATCACGGTGCAATTCCAAAGCTGAGAAAAGTTAGCAGTACATGTAAGTACTTTTATATTAACATTAAATTGTTATCATGATTAGATTTCATACTGCACAGTAAGCAAAGATATAAGATGCAATGAAAAAATATTGATTGTTCTTTTCATGTCATGTGAATTCATTTGTCGGTCCTCTTTTTAACAAATGTACTACAAAGTTTAGAATATTCTTAGCCATAGAACAGTGGAGAATTAGTGACGAGCGAAATCTTTTAAAATGCTGTAGATCAACTTATATACTTTTGTACCGCAATCGGTAAGTTAAAGTAATCTATTTCCTAAAATATCGTTATTATTTCTCTATTATTTATGTTCACCAGGACCTGGACTTTTTTAACATTTCTTCATTGTCACGGTACTGCCACATTTTAATTAGATTAAAAAAAATCAACAAAATATATTAATAATAGTTATAGAAATTATTGTACCGTAAGCAATAACAACATTTATCAGAAAACGATGATCAGGCATCATAGATTAAAACACAGCTACGTGAATGATATAAACTGTCACATGTGCAACTACTATCATTGTAGGTAGGAATGAAAATAGTGAATATGCGGACACGAGGCGTCTTCGTTCTGCTACAGTCCATGCAAGTTGTGGTCAGTCTCGGTAAGTAAAACTAGAAGTAAAAGCTTTATGGGGTGTTGCCAGTCACATGAAGTTATAGTACTTGTCTGATTTGATTCCGGTTTTACATTTACGAGTCTAGAAGTTTAGCGTGGTACTGGATCTGGCTTTACCTTTTATACACAACATATCTCTTATCGGACATATACAAACTAATAATATTTTTCCAAATTAATAGAATTGTGAAACAATCGGTTTTTTGGACCTCAAAGACTTCATTTAAGAAGTCTCTTTTCCACTCGGAGCTGTGTCTCTAATAAGAAAAGGCAGTGTGTTGTAAAAGTTTTCATTCGAAAGGAAATCTAATCAGAGAACGGCGTGTTTTGTCAAAAAGACTGTATAGAGTGAGATAGGTCGTCGGTATGAACTACAATATTGTATAAATTGCTATCCTCATTTATTGTGTCAATCTTTATTTATAGATTAACAATAATTAAACATGTATTAGGACTGCATTGCGATAATGAGAGAAAATGTATTTGAAATTGTAAAGAAAATATTACTTTTATTGAAATATGTATTTGTTCTTTTTGTCCAGTGAATTTATCAGTGAACAAGCCAGCGAATATGAGCTCAAGTCAGTACGATAAATAGTGGTTGGCTGATAAGGCTGTGGACGGTGACGTCAGCCAGAACGTACAGGATAACTCATGTGCTGTCACTGAGTACATGTTTACAATTGAAGCATGGTGGCGTGTTGATCTTGGTGATATCTATGTAATAAATAGTGTCAGAATATACAATCGAAGAGAAAATTGTACGTAATTTTCCATATCTCTTAACCTAATTTGAATTATATGTATTGAGAGAAAATGAAACAGATTAACACATTTTTAACGATCTGTTTGCTACCTAGTTATTGATTCTTCAACTTTTATTATCTCTAATCAAATACACAACTACTAAAGTGCACATTTCGGGGATAGTTCATCATATTATCAATTGTTATTTTTCATTTTCGAAATTGCTCATTTTTAATTTAGGCGTGACATAATTGACAACAAATCACATACCTCCTCAGCGCTTTATGAAATTATATATGTTTGAAATCTAAAAAATCAATTTATAAAGTTTAGTCTTGATTCTCCTATATCAATTAGCGCTGTGTATGATCGTTTTCGTTACAGCATCCGTTACCTACAAACTGTCTGGTTTCTCGTTATACGTGTCTGTAGCATCGAACTGGCAGAATGGTGCCTTATGTTATCTAGACAATAATGGTGTTCAAAGCAACCCTGGTCCTAGTGATGTACTTACGGTACCGTGTAATGCAACTGGTCGCTACGTAACTCTGCACAAGCGACGAGAATGTGTAAATCCTTACCAACCACAATATTGTGCACAGCTTGAATTATGTGAAGTGCAAGTCTTTGGTAAGTTACATATAATTATTCTTTTGACCAAATAATTACTTAATGGATTTAACCAAAACAACTGTTCAAAATGCATGTCAAGTTTGTACAAATTGATGAAACGTTTGAACTTTTGGATAACACATTTCATTTAACTCTTGCTATGTTTACTTTAAATAATATCCGTCTACTTAAGACTGTGAAAAGGGTATATATGTACCTTCCTGTGAATGTAACTGTACAGGTTACTGTCTGAACAGCAACAAACACAGAATAAATACAAAGCGAGAGAGAATAGTTTTTGTACACATATTTTTTTTTTCTATTCCAGGATGTGAAGACGGTACGTGTGGACCTTCCTGTGAGAATAGATGTACAGGTAACTGTCTGAATAGCATAAAGTGGAAACATATCATTTTAGGGTTTCTTGCCGACTCTAATATCAGAACATTGTTCTTAAATGAATTTACCTATTATACCGCATACAAAATCTGTAAGTATAAAATGACTTGTAAATATAAAAAAAAAGTCAAAAAACAAATTTTGGTTTATCTTTTTACTTGAAGAAATGTATTTAAGACTTCGAATTCTATGCAAAAGTCACAAACACATTCCAACTGCTATACAATTACTGAAAATACTTAGTCAATAAAGCATATTTTTCATACAAAAGAATTTAAAATGTTTTGTGTTATGTTTCGTTCGTGAATTCGATTTGTTGATTTCATGTTATCGGCTTATTCTGGCCCGGAATCTGCTGAATTTGTAAAAGGGCACAAAAGTGTAATAAACATACTTAAAAAATGTCTGAATAGCAAAAATACAAAAAAATACAAAGTAAGAAAATAATAGGATCTAACACCATGTTCCGGGAGAGACAAACAAATCTCAGTCTGAGTGTTCATGCCGATTGATATCCATGACGGGCTTGAACACGAGGTGGTTTGATCCTTTTTCTGACATCCCCTCCCTCACCGCTTATAATGAATATAGGCACTGTCTACCGGAGAGAGTGTAACATAATGGTTGTTTAACATTCATTCATGAAAAATGTCTTCTTTGGCTTATGACGTCACAATGTAGATGTGACGTAATGTTGAAAATGTTGACGGAATATGTTATGAATGACGATTTGATACAATTTGTATCGAAAAATGAAAAAAAAAATAGATAGATCTTGAGTATAGATTAAGGCAGTTTACAAAAGATTCATAATTTTGGCCGTACGAATAGAGTTCTCTTTCATTTACTAACAATCAAAGAAATACAGCTGGAATTAATTTTCAGACTAGCAATAGAAGTTCGTCAACTTCCGGTTTTCGGGATGAGATGGCGCAGGGTGAGATAAAAAAAATCACTTCAAGGCAAAATCGATAATTTCCCTGTCCAAAATATGAGAAAGCAGGGCTTTAATACACTTGTTCTGTTCTCTATTCCAGGCTGTACAGACGGTACATATGGAGCTTCCTGTCAACACAGATGTAGTGGTAACTGTCTGAATGGTGAGACGTGTAACAAAGCTCACGGTGGATGTGACAATGGCTGTGCTGCTGGCTATTACGGATTCAGATGTGATCAAGGTTCTAGTACTCATGTAAATTTTCCTTAAAAGCTTCAGTGTGTAATCTTGATATATCTTTGCTCGATGTATAACTTTCTTGATACAAAAACTTTACGGAGAAATGCAAAGCTAGGAAATTTTCGTTTTTTTTGTTGTAATCGAGCCTATGTCCTTCATGTCTGTTTTAATTTAAAACTTATACAAGCCAAACAGCAGTTTCTTACATGTCGTGTTGAAATATATTTTATTCTTACGTTTTGAAACTCAACATTAGTTTAAGTTTAAATTATATTCAAAATGTGATATACCGTGATATAGTTCTGTAAATACAATGTATGTATTAATCGCTATTAATCGTAATCAGGTAATAATCGTAAACAAGAACCAATGTACAAGATATTACATACAATATATATATTCCGTAAGAGTCAAGGCACATTTTTCTAGATATTATTTTATGTCTAAAACTGAAACACTCACCAAGGTTTTGTCGTATCTTTATCAGCAACAAATATCTATTAAAAACGTAATACAACTCAACCGGCAATATACGCCCTATTTGTGTGGGAGTAGTGGAATAAAAAAATATTTCATGCTCGATGATAATTAATATTAAATAAATATGCATAGAGGTAAAAATAAAACCGGAATTAAAACTGATTCTAGCAAAAACTTTGATAGTCGCGAAGACGGAAGTAACAAGTTGTGCAAGTCTAGCTGTGCCCAGTAGCACAAATTTAATACAATAAGCAAACACCTGATGGAGATCAAAATGATAATAAAGCAAATGCATATTTATATATTGCATCCGAGCCAATGGATTACCAACCGATACAAATCTCCTTTTGTATTTGTCTGAAACCAGAAAACAGGACCAAAATTAATTAAATAAAAAAAAATTAAAAATTTGAAAAAAAACCAAAATGTTAAAAAAAAATTACATAAAAAAAATTAAACAAAATCGAACAAAGAAACACACACACACACACACACACACATTAAACTAAAAGATCATAAATATGTTGTCTATTCTAAGTTGGCCATTGAGGGAGATTCTAAATAAATGTGGAAAATGTCTTATTGTATGACCCTTTGATGACGTTAGTAATTCTCAACAGAGATATACTTTGATCTCATTTTAAAATTTTCCACAAAATCTCTTATAAACAGGTTGATTATTTAAGCACAGTATAAAGTTATGTCAACAATTTTACTTTTCTTCTTCAGCTTGCAGTTCTGGTGTCTTAGATGTGGAATGTTCCAGTCAATGTAGTCCCAAATGCTTCAACAGATCCTGCAACCTTATAGACGGTTCTTGTCGTCATGGCTGCATAGCTGGCTGGAAAGGACTCCATTGTAATAAAAGTAATAATGTGTCATTTAACATTCTGCTTATTTTTTGTTTTATGTAATCTATTGATTTTTTTGTATGTTTACTGTTCGCAGGGAAACTTTTGCCTTCGTTTGTTCGCCCATTTCATCTTCATCGTCAGTTGGTGATTTTAAAACTGGGCGAATTAATAAAACTATATATGCTAAATATAATTTTGACGAAACTGGGATTATTTAAAACGGAGCGAAACTGTTTGCAAGTAAAGTTGGGCGAACAAAAAAAACCGGAGCGATAATTACATTGTATGCAGTATGAGAGTAGTTACTGTCCAGTTTATACTTGATTCGATTTATTCAGAACTATGCCAATGAATTGTTTTGGTTTGGTATACTACTGTGGTCCAAATGTAATACTCAATAATTTGTGAAAAGATATATAACTAAAACCTATCTAAGAAATTAAATGGGATTTATTTGAGGAAAATGTAGTTTGATCAAAATCTTACCGGAGACAATAAACGACATTCAATTATCTTCTATAACACTTTCGTGTTCATTACAAATTTAAAAATGTTTTTTGTCGTTCTTCAATATAATTATATTCACTATTAGGGTTAACATTAATTATACATGTAATTTTTATATATTTGACTATGACACTAATTTTTATAATATGAAGGAAGGGTAATTGTAAACTAAGATTTGACACGTAATTGAGCAATAAATACACTGGTAGACTATTTTTTCTACACAGCTTGTGAGGATGGGGAATTCGGATCAGGATGTTCGGAGAAATGCAGTGAGCACTGTTTTGAAGGCCTTTGTGATGTCATATACGGGACCTGCCGATTTGGTTGCATAGATGGATGGACCGGAGACCAGTGCAATGAAGGTTACTCCACAACAGTAATTTTACAAAAATTAAAAGAAAACATCTAAAGAAAACAATGCATCAATATAATTACGTGATCCTGGACATAATTTTATATAAAAAGATAAAGCATTCATATATATATATATATAAATAACTGGGTCGCTTTGAATTTGTAGCCGCTACAAATCGATGCTTGTAACAATCAACAATGTGGCTATGGCGTAGACCATTATTGAATGAAGAAAGCTATGCACATCAGTTGTTAGCAGATGAAACATTGAATACACCAATGCTGTTCATTATCCCGTTTTAATTTTAGGATTTTTGTTTGTTTTGTTCAGATAATTCAGATAGATTCGGTATAAAATAGCAAATGCTGCATGGTTCTTGGGGCTTCGCTTCGGTCCATATTGATATTTTTCGGTACCTGACCAGTCCATATCCTCCAATTTACCCTAAAAACCATGCAATATTTGTGAAATATTGTAAACGTATACTGGAATGCTAATTATTCTTGATTCTTATTCTTAATGCATCGTTTTCAGCTGGACTTTGTACAAAATCTCGTGGTTTTTATTAACTTCAATATCAAAATATCAAACGAATTTAGTTGTCATACAGATAACATGTATCTGATGATGTATACATATTCGTTCTTTTCATCTGTCGTTTGGACTCTTTTGGATAATTTCATTTGAATATTGCACACATAAGGTTATTGGATTTTTCTTATATTAGTTTGTTTAGTTTTCAATGCACAACCTCTATTGTAGAAAATAAAGTACCCTTCTTTTTCTTCTTTGTATGTTACGTTGTATTTAAATTTATACTGACATTGGGGTGGTTAGCGTGTTCGACTTCCAATCGAAGGGTCGGGGGTTCGAATCCGCGTAGCGCCATTCCGCGGTTGGCTGTCCCTGTCTTTCGGATGAGAAAGTAAAAAAAACCGATGTCCCGTGTCACAGTAGGTGTTGGCACGTTAAAGAACCTTCCGTGCTCTACGGCCATAAGTGCCGAGCACAGGCAAAATTTGTCGCCCTTCATCGGCACACGGTGACGTCTCCATATGAGTGAAATATTCTTGAGTGGGACGTTAAACAACAACAAAACAAAACAAAAACTGATCATGGGAGTTTTATATTTTATAGAATATACAAGTGCAAATTTGCATTACGGATAATATCACTGATATCCTCCTTTGAACGCCGAGGTTTTTGTCCTTCTAGATTTCACAATGTTTGAGACCTACTCTCTCCTAACCCCTCTGAGGGTGGTTCTACGGTTTTTGTATACAAAACTAGAATAATCAAATATGAACAACTTAGCAACATGGACTCCATGAGCCAACAAGTTCGTGTCCTGATCTCGGGGTTGTGGTTCGATTCCCTCTACGGTCATCAGTACTGAGAACAGGCAAAGCTTGTCACCCTTCACCGGAGTACAGCGAAAACTCCGTATAAGCGAAGATGTCTTTTAACATCAATACCAGTAACCAGACCTACCTTCAGGCATAACAGTATCTTTTCCATAAATGAGGTATATAATCTAAAACTGTTTTATTGTCAGTGCCACAAATTATTACATTGTTCTTTTTTCTTTAGCACTTTTTGCAGGCAGTGATACGCCAACATCGATCAACAACAGTAATACCATCTTCATCATGCTAATCGTTACCAACATACTAACAATCATAGCACTAGTGGCTGCAATGTCTTTGCTATGCCGCT
The DNA here is from genome assembly GCA_016161895.1 of Pinna nobilis. Classification (NCBI taxonomy): domain Eukaryota; kingdom Metazoa; phylum Mollusca; class Bivalvia; order Pterioida; family Pinnidae; genus Pinna; species Pinna nobilis. The sequence goes on from JACSZP010021457.1 coordinate 10,646, forward strand.
ACGTTAGAGATGCCAAAAATAAGAAACCTTCCCCAAATAATCGACAAGTTTCTAGAAATGGCGCCCGAATACCAGTGAATAGGAGAAGACGCGAAACGGACTATCAGCCGGGAACGAGAAACGGAATTACTGAAAATTATGTAAACACGACATATGAGGAAATGAATTTTACGGACACTAACACATATGAAACAATTCCGATGGAGAGAAACGTCACGTACATTAATACAGAATTAATTTGATCATATTAATCACACGATAGAACAGCAGATTTTCCAAATGCTCATACAATAACATACAATAGAATAAGAATGTAAATATAAACTGACTCAGGATAAAACTGAAATTATATGGTGCAAAACGCGTTCACTGCGGATTCGAAAATAAAGCAGAAAATGAAATAAACCCATTCTTATAAGTCAGCTATTTACAATGCGAAGTTTATTGTGAAACTTTAGTTTATGTACTGTAGAATAAGGGAAAGCTGACAATATGAATAGGATCTTGCAGATGGGAATACTGTTGATATATGTTTGTCACTTAGACGTCGTTAAATCACCTTAGATGATTTGACAAACTAAAAACAAGTGTATTTATGTATATATTTTTATTGCTTATTCTTGAATCAGTGTATGCCAGACTTAATGACACTTGACATTGCAGTGGTATACAGAGATTGTATTAAGTGACTTGACTGTGCAAAGATAATAAATCAAACATACTGCACAATTTAAACAACATTTGCCGAGTACCGAGCGAATAAATAACACAATAAATATAAACTGATTTGTAACAACATAATTCTTATACATAAATTTACAGATATCATAAACTGAAGATATAAATTGCTTTTATAAAAATGAAGAACGAAATGAACTTCATGGGAGCGAAATTTGTAAAAAAAAAAAAAAAAAAGGAATGTGGTTGCGAACCTTTACAGTAGGATCTCATCCTTTATAATATGCAGAAAAAATTATATATAAAAATATGTAAACATGAATTAAATAACAGATGTCAATACTTTTTTGTCAATTGTTTTATTCAGAGATGCTGCTGTTTTCATGGCCGTTGTAGTTGTACTTAATAAAGTTGTTGTTTAATCATTTTTCAGACAAAATGACAATGTATGCCATCAGTCTGTTTTGGCATGGCGACATTTGTGTCTTCTTTATGTAATGTTATATTTGACGTCATTCTATTTTGCCCAAAGTATGATGTAATTGCGCATAACTGTGGATGCAAAAGTAGTGTTTACGTCATACGTAAGAATCTTTCCCTCATATCGAGAGGTCAACGAATGTCGTTGATGGGAAAACATGTTTTAATATATTTATGCCAAAAAAGCTATTGAACAGGAGGTATATTAAAATTTGCTGATGCAGACTGAAGCACGGCTTTCTTACTCTCTCATCCTAATGGCATGTTGGAAAGTCATGTAAATGTTTAATGTTCAACTTAAGAATTTTTCTTTAATATTGAGACGTCACCAAATGCCAGCGAAGAGCAAAAAATTAGCATATGTTTGACTCTTATTGCTATTACACATGCAGGGTTCTTTACTGTGCTGACACATCCTGTGATACGGAACCGATTTGGGGGGGTCTCGTCCAAAAGACAGCGAGAGTCATTCTTGAGACTAGATGCTTCACAATCCCGATCGAAAGGCGACTGTACCACCGCAGAGCCACGCCTATGCACCAGCAGTAATTAGTACATACGTATTTTATTCCCCGATAGCGAAAAACATGGTGGAATCATACGTGAAGATACGTGCAACGACAACTAACAGGGAGACAGGTACAATTTATCTTGTGATAGCAAATTACGTTGTTGAATTTCAGATAATTTCCAACATGAAGACTTGACTGTGTTTGCACAAACTTTTTCAAACTCATATTTCAATTCTTTTTTATTCCTTGGACAACCAAAATTATAAATTGTTAGTACTCTTCAATACACATGGATTTAGATCTTGCAAAATACAACTGAAGTGTTTGTGACCCTTGTCATCGTAGATAATATCCGTAAAAATTAAAGTGTATTCGAATCTCTGCGTATGTTTTTTGTATGCTCATAAGGTGAATATAAACGAAAAAAATCTAAAATGGGATGTCATTGCGTTTTATCCAAGAGAGAAGTAATGATTTTATGAAAATCATATACATACACACACACATAAATATGTAAAAGATATACATACAATGATATTTAGGATATATCCCGACAGTAACACTGATATTAATTAAAAAAAAAGAAAAAACATGCCTTAGAAACGTAAGTAACAGTAATTTATCATAAGGCTAACGTTCTATCACTACATATATTGAGTCACTGTTCTCGTGGTCATATTTACCCTGCCAAAAGCTTCATCAAGTCATATCGTTGCAGCATCATATGGATATCTGCTGCGGAATATTTCATGCATGATGAACAATTTCCCATCTGCATTGAGGGATTCTACATGACTGAAGGCCTGCCTTAACAGAAGACATATGTTATTACTATTAGACAAATATTTTTCATTCTTAGCCGAAAAAGAGTACTATTCTCGTCTAAAACATTTCCTGTATTGATGGTTGGAATTGTAAAGCGAGTAAAACAGATCCCTTTATCTCTTTCTCTCTGTATCATATCTATTACTATTACTTGTCTTAATAACCCAAAGTCTAGCATACTTGCCTTTCATATTCCAATATTTATTTAAATCCGTGTCGGTTGAAAAGGCTATTTTTATCGATTTTTTTTTACCTGTAAACTTAAGTGTTCAGTAACGCGGAAGTAAAACCGACTGTTGTTTGTTAAATATTACGAAGGACGAAATGTGCTGTATGGAGAGAACATGAAAATATATCAGTCATGTCTACAACATAGTGATTTTCCAACACTGGTTGAATGTCTGACTCAGATGTCCTCTACAGTACTCTGTAAGTAATTATATGCCTATTTCGATATCTCAGATTTTCAATTGACTGAAAACAATACTGACACTTTTATCTACATGTGCAATATACATTGACTTGATTTCATAAGTTGTTTAGTTGTTTGTATTGTTGTTGAACGTCCCACAAAGGAATATTTCACTTACATGGAGACGTTATCGTGTGCCGGTGAAGGAGCACAAATTTTGCCCTTGCTCGGCACTGATAGTCGTAGAGCAGGGAGGGTTCTTTAACGTGCCAACACCTACTGTGACACGGTACGTTGTTTTTTTACTGTACTATCCGAGAGACAGGGACGGCCAACCGCAGCGTGGCGCTGAAAGCCAAGAGGAGAAAAAAGAATCATCTTAATATACGGGAACTGAACAAGTATCCGTTACCACGGGAATGTGAAAGCCAGGAAAGCCAAACCATCCACTTCCGGACAATGCTCGTATTGAAACTCTGGACCAAACATGCTCACCACTTGGCCACAGCAGCCTCTGATTCTATATTCAAGCAAGATGATTGACTACGTGGAAAAAACAGAGAGTGAGAGGGAATTTACTACTGATGATTATCTTTAATATCATTCTTCAGTTTAAATAACCCTGTAAGCATAAGGGTTCGTTGAAAACGAAGAATATTAGTTTTGCTGATTATGTTGTTCTGTCTATGTAGCCTCCTTGCTCTTAAGACATAGAACTTAAGGAAAATAAAAAATATATAGCGTGGAGTCTCATTAATCCGGACACCTTCGTTCCTAAGCAAGTTGTCCCCATAAATGAAGCGTCTGGATTACTGAAACATGCCTTTCATAATGCAATTTGAAGATTGTTTCCCTTAAAATGCCGTCTGGAAGGTGAAGAATCCGGATTATTGGCGTCCGGATAAATTAAGTTCAGTCAATGATAGGTAAGTTCAAATAATGCATACCCTTAAATTCAAAGGCGGACTTGCGGAAATGACTCTTTTTATTATTATTACTATTATATATTATCATTTCTTATAAGCCTGGAAGAACGAATTAACACTTTTAGAAAAAATAAAATTTATATGATGAAACTGACAAATATTTAACAAAATTCTTAAAATGCAGTGACTCATTAAGTATTAAAAGCACTTATCGGAACGATTATCATTTATGTAAATGAATTGTAGCAACATACAGGTGTTGTTTTCATTTCTGTTTAACATTCCTCTATTAAATCATATGGAGACCTCACCGTATGCTGGTGAAGTGCTACAAAATGTATCTTTACTCGGAACTTCTGTTCGTTGGAAAGTTGAAATACTTTTAAGTGCCGTTACCTACGGTGACACGGGTTTATATTGTCTCATAAGAAGACTTGGAATGGACAGGGGAGTCAGCAATTAATAATAATAATAATAATAATGCATTATTAATACATGTAGATCCTGTTTTTCTTAGTGCATATCTTAAAATTGTTTCATTCCATTGCAATGCACTTTATATGAACCGCTGGAAGATTTGATTTGCTAAGAAAACATGCTTATCGAGATACACAGATATATAAGCAGCTTATAAGATTGATTAAAAGACAGTTTGATAGGTAATATCAGCTACATGTGAAGCAATTATTATTGTAGGGAGGAATGAAAATAGAATGTAAAAATGCGGACAGAGAGTATCATTGTTCTGCTGTAATACATGCAGTTTGTGGTCAGCTTCGGTAAGTACAACTAGTTTTTGATGATGTATTGTTGTTTAACCAGTTTTAAATTGATTATTTACTTGGATTTTCCACAAAAAATTACTTTATCTTCAAGACTCCATTCAAAATTAACTACCGGTCTAATATCGTATAAATATCATATAAATTTACAATTTCAATTAGTAAGTCAATTAATTTGTATTCATAGATGAACATTCTCCCGAGTAACAAATATCATTGTTTATATAGCACAACATGTGTATAGCCAGAGAAACAGTTATTTCCTACTTTCTGTTGCGAAATGCCGTTTTTAAAAAGTAGGAAATCAAAAGGTAACAAAACAAAAATTCCTGGAAAGGAATCTCTCACCACAATTGAGGATTCACTTTTTGGAAACTAACCATCAGGTTTTGCCATTCGTATGTTATTTACGCATCACTTATATTTTTACTTTTCGAATTCTAAATCGTCAGAGGGATTTTTTTTAATATTGTTTAGAGCATTGCATCTTTTCTTACGCACCTAGCTTGCATAATAAATGAATTCTTAATGGTAGATGGAAACATTTACAGAATTAATTATTTGGGATTGAAATTAAACTTATTGTTCACAGAAATACATGTTTTTTAAATTTGAAAAGCAATGATACTGCGTCTGAAAATACGAGTAAAAGCTAGCCGGGAACTGGTTAATTTTTGTAAACTATGAGATCATTGGTATTTTATTATGATGCTTAGAATATATACATGAAGTTTAGAAAGTTAAACAGGAATACACATTTTCGGGTATAATAATCTATGTTTTCTGTATGAAGCATAACATTTCCGAATTTACTAAAATGAAACAATGCAAATTATTGGTTGTAGATATATGCAATTGTTTAAATATGAATTTTTCTAGTGAATCTGTCTGTGAACAAGTCAGCAGATATGAGTACCAGTCAGCACAGTGACAAGTGGTTGGCTGATGAGGCTGTGGACGGTGACGTCAGTCAGGACGTACAGGATAACTCATGTGCTGTTACCATGTATGGGTTTACTCCTGAAGCTTGGTGGCGTGTTGATCTTGGTGCTGTTTATGTAATAAATAGTGTCAGAATATACAATCGAAGAGAAATTCGTAAGTGTGATTATCAAATTTTAAAAATCTATAAAAATTACAGGTAAATGTATTGGAAGAAAATAAAACATAATTTGATTTTTCAAGATCTTGGAGCTTTATAATTAATTTTTACACTGACTTGTTATTTTCATAGTTTCATAATTCACTATTGTAGTACATGATATAAGATAGCAAACGTCTGCCAAATTCTACTTTTCATTACCAAAATGTACAACTCCACGGCTTCAGTAGCGTTATTCCTTATACTGCCTAGCTTTTGCCTTATACAGACTGCCTATATACAAATTTATTTTTTCCCTCTCCTCTTAACCCATTCAACCAATAACCATAACTCATAACATTGTTTTATAGATGTGCTACAAGTTATTTCTGTGTAGTTCATCTATTCAGTGAGTGATCTTTGCCATTCCTTTTTTGACACAGAAATAAGGTGTTAATTTTTTCATCAAAAGGACAGTTTTGTCATCAAGGAGATTTGAACCCTTGCCCTACTCTAATACAGGGTTACAACAAGCTTCAGTTAAATTGCATACAAAGTCACAAGCTGTTCTCTCCACTTTATACTGCATACCAGGTTGTTTCTGTTTTTCTTTTTTGTCTCTATTTATTTTGGGAACATAGCCCATGGCATGACAAATTGAGAGTATGCGATATTATTGACAAACAAATGGATTAGTTGCATGTTATCATGAAATCATTATCTTTTTAACTAGTATTGATTGTAACCACTTATTTTGTTTCTCTAGATGAAAAAACAGAACCAGTCTAACAGCAATCTTATTTTTTTTATGTTTAGCAATGCGTTGCCTTATCTTATTTTCAACCTCACGGTTGGTATTTTTGACTGAAAATTGAGGGAAAAAAGATATGATTTTTTTCATTTAAAAATTCCTGCAAAATGTTCATAGATTCATTATTCCCGTCGGTAAGATCTTTGTGTGTTGCTAATTTTTGTATTTTTCTTCATTATGTTACGAGACATCATATGTTGTTTAGCAACCCAAATCTATACGGCAATTCTTCAATGCATGATGCATCAAGAGAATCCAACTACTCCTCCATCATGTGTGAAATTAAAGTGAAATTAAAAAGCCCTTTATTAAAAGATTGATATACATTTATAAGATCTTTTACTTTCCAGCACCCGTTACCTTTAGATTGTCTGGTTTCTCGCTATACGTATCTGATACATCGAAATGGGAGAATGGCGTCTTATGTTATCAAAACAACAATGGTAATCAGAACGTTCCGTGGCCCAGTGAAGTACTTATAGTTCCATGCAATGCAACTGGTCGCTTTGTAACTCTGTATAAGCAACGATATGAAAGTTGTAATAACCCTAGCCAACCACAATATTGTACCCAGCTTGAACTATGTGAAGTGCAAGTCTTAGGTATGTAAAATTGCTTTCCTCTTACTTCTAATAAATTTTTGATATTCCAATTGAAAGCCAGAACTACGGGTAAGGAGACCTATGTCTTAAGTCACCAATACCAATTTTAAATTGGATGCTGATATTGCATAGTTTACATTTGATAAGCTATTAACTATCTAGCAACAGTCAATCTATGTTTAGGAGTAACAGAAAAAGGGAGGATGGAAAATGCTCTTTTCTTACACTATTACATATCACTATTTCAGGCTGCGAAAACGGTACATATGGATCTTCCTGTGAGAATAATTGTAGTGGTAACTGTCTGAGTGGTCAGACGTGTAACAAAGCTCACGGTGGATGTGACAATGGCTGTGCTGCTGGCTATTACGGATTCAGATGTGATCAAGGTTCTTGTCATTATGTTGATTTTCCTTATCGGAGTTGATAATCTTGGTAAACATATTTTATACCTATGTTAAATGTATACCTCTCTCGGAACAAAAATATACAGAGAAATGCGAAGTTCAGAAAAGAACATTTTCTTTTCTGTTTGCCCATTTGTTATGAGATAATGATGCTGACAATTTTTTTTTAAATTCAACTGAGTTTGGTACACAATTACATATTTGAGAAGACGGAAAACCCAGGTAGCGCAATTCTGGCCATAACCAGTCACACAACCATTCTTAGTATCTTGTAGCGATTGAAAACGATAAAAAGCAAATGCACACATACGAATACTAGCTAATTGTACTTAAGAAAGGTCTCCTTTAAATATAATATTTGGTTATGTTATGAATATGAAAATTAAATTTGTTTCATTCTTCAGTTTGCAACACTGGATTCTTTGGTTTGAGCTGTGCAAGTGCATGTGGTAAATGTTTCAACAGTTCCTGTTACCATATTGACGGTTCTTGTCCTTATGGATGTCAAACTGGGTGGAAAGGACTCTACTGTAGTGAAAGTAATGAATCTAATCAATTTTGTACTGTGACAATAAACTAATTCATAGTTTCTTGAATATGGGAGTGATTGCTTCCAAGTTTTTACTTAATTCGGATTATTCAGAAATAATGGTTATACCACTAGTACCGTTTAGATTTGGGGTTCTTTCATGGTTCAAATATGACGTGACAAACGCGAAAAGGGACCTTACGACAGTCCAATAGAATAACGAACAAAACGTAGTTGTAAAATCTGTTATGTTTCGTGGAAATTATGCCTATCAAACGCGCACGGTTGTTGTGATTCAATTTATTTCAATTCTGTGACTAGCTTCTTTCTAATGATAGTCCTGTCAAACTTCGTTCATGTCGGAGTTGTCACACGGGAGACATGTGCGAACTTTAAACAGTACTTTCGATGACGCACGGGAGCTTAAAAGCCGATTTTGACAGGCGCAGACGTAACATGCAAATGTCAACATCCGCTCAAGACATGCAAACGTCCGGGACATATTTGTTTTTGATCGGTCAACTGCAAGCTTAAATTGTTACCATAAATCCTTTGAATACTTTGAATGTGCATTGTACCAATGGATGTCTAGTTTGCATTTTATCCGTTTGATACGAGCACTTTGGGTTGCTTTAACCTCGATATCACTATAATAGTCATTGTTTTGTCAGACAATCAGAAAAAAGGTAAGTCATCATCAAGGAATGAAGCTATGTTATACGGCAGTTTAAGCTCTATAAATCTGCGAAGAGGTCTACAAAAAAGCATAATCTGCCAAAAGTTGTGTTATATCGGGTATTTAGGAGTCTGTGTTTGCTTAACTCTTTTTTTTTTATTCTTTATAGCAGTTATGAGATTGATCAGTTTTCATTCACATTACCTTTTCATGTTTTTCATGTCATTACACAGCTTGTGATTCCGGTACTTATGGAGTCAATTGTGAACAAGAATGCAGTCACTACTGTTCTAGACCAGGACAATGTTACAGTACAAATGGTACATGTTATGGAGGTTGTCAGCCCGGCTGGATGAATGATAATTGTAATCAATGTAAGTTTTCTATTTTTAATATTCAGCTACGATCTTGAATCAAATATTTCAAAGCTTATTGTTTTCGCTCTTAATATTATCCAGAACATAAGAGTAACTCTTTGGTTCTCTTTTGTATAATACTTTCTTATTATTCAATACATGAATAATCGAACACACACGTGTTAACTATCCAATTAACTGGGTCCAGCCATAAGGGTTAAGGACCAGGAAAGCTGTTATCAATCAAAAGTTTCAATTACTGTATGAATTCACTTAAATATTAAAAACTCTCTTAAGTTATGTCATTATTGAATACAAACGAGTTCTCTGAAATATGTCCTTATCAGGTAAAAAGAATCTCCTCATATTACACATTGATGACATAAGTAATACTCCAAAGAAAAAAATGTCCGTCTCCTGAAATTAAATGTTCTACACATTCCCAATAGACGGATTTATTAGTTATACACGCGACAAAGTTATGTTACAGACAACACTTTGAATTTTCTTTTCAGCTTGCAATTCTGGTTTCTTTGGTTCGAAATATTCAAGTAAATGTGATGTCAAATGCTTCAACAGTATTTGCAGCAACGTTGACGGTTCTTGTCATCACGGATGCATAGCTGGGTGGAGAGGACTCTACTGTAATGAAAGTAATATAGCTAATCAACGTTCTGCTGTGACAATAAATTGTTGACTGTTTATAGTTTGCACTAAATTCAGATACATTTCTTTAAAGCAGTAGTTGTTTTTGACTCGAAAAATTCTTCTCTGGTTCAAATATAATACACAAGATTATATGAAAGGATAGGTTGGGTATCTTTATTTGATTATGACTACTTCTTAAAATCTTAAGATACATTTACACACCAAACCCTAATACATTAATGGGAATTGATTAGAAAATTCTATTAGATAAAAAAATTATATTAAAGAAAGTCCGACATTCGGGACTCACACCTTCGTGTACAAAACTTAATTCACAAATTACAAAAATTAATGAAATGTATCAACACTATTAGTACTCTAATTATATACAAATATCTGTCATTTTGATATTAGTATGATTTGTATAATGAAAAGATTGATGTATTGTTGTTTACCGTCCGACTCAATAATATTTCACTCAGATGGAGACGTCACCGTATGCCGGTGAAGGGCGAGAAAAATTGCCTATTTTAGGCACTTATGGCCGAGAGCAGGGAGAGCCAACGTCCCTTCTGGCACGGGACCTCGGTTTAACTGCCTCATCCGAAAGACAGGGAAGGCCAACCGCGGAGTGGCGCTGCTGGGATTCGAACCTCCGGACCCTTCGAAGCCGAACACGCTAACCAATCCGCCACGGAGGCCTATAATGAAAAAGAAAATGATTCTACCCCAGTATGTTTTATTGATATAAACAGAAAGTAAATAAAACAAAGCACAACATAAATTTTATACACAGCTTGTGACGACGGAGAGTTTGGACCAGGGTGCTCGAAGATATGCAGTGAGCACTGTTTTGAAGGTCTTTGTGATGGCATATATGGGGCGTGCCATTATGGTTGCATAGATGGATGGACCGGAGACCAGTGCAACGAAGGTTATTCTACAACAGTACTTTTATCTTCAAATAGACATAAATATTGTGTGTTGTAGTATAAATCAATGCGGTTAGACAATTATGGAAATTTTCTTTTTTGAAGATTTTAAAAAGATTTTTGAAGATTCATTTAATATTTGTTAGTTTGCTCCGGTTCAATGTGATGAAGCCGCGAGGAAGAACATGACTAAACTAATTATCTATTTGAATTTATATAATGAGGATCGTCATTTACTATTGGTTGCATACATATATATACATTGTATATATAAATATAT